>VMDR010008898.1:0-35057 GCA_007922815.1 Macrotus californicus
CAGATAATGGTAACATTGATGACACTGTGGAGAAGTCGAAAGACCTGGTGGCACTTTGGGATGAGACTTATAGAAGAAAAGGAGCTGTCCGGCCAGGGGCCTGGGGGAGTTGTGGGATGAAGCAAGGCAGAGAATCGCTGTGTGGCCTCCAGGGCTGCGAATAAATAAAAGTGGAAATAAAAGGGGCGCTGCCCGCCTCCGCAGGTGCTCAGAGTCTGGACAATTCTTGGGAATATTGAGGAGACAATGAGTGACAGAGGGGTGGGGTGGGCAGGGGGAGCTGTATGACCCCCCTGGCTCCCTCTAGTCCTTCAAGCTTCTGCTTAGGAGCTACAATACATTTTTAGGTACGGATTCAAGTGCTGTAAATAAGAAAGAAGCCAGCACTGTCTGAGACTGATCAGAGACAGCTTCTTCAGACCCTCACAGTCAACCCTGAAAATACTAAGTACAGCAGCTGTGCTCCAGGCAGCCTCCCCTGGACCACTGGGCAGCAGGGTGAGGAAATCACACCACATAAAATCACGCTGTGGCCGCAGTGACTCAGTAAGAGATACCATCAGGAGATGAGGCTGGGCACTGAGGCCTGCTGTAACCAATAACTGGAGCCATCGCACAGGCCTGGTGAGCCTGGCTCTACACCTTCTAAGCAGATTTATGAAATGCCCCATTCATTTCCTGTCAGAGATCCTATCTGAATCCAGGGTTCTTGCCTCCTGGAGAATGAACTCTTTCTCTTGAAGACTCCCCTCCCCTTAAAGGTAGATGCTGACGAAAAATTTCCATGTGGCAAAGCAAACTCTGTCCTCCATATATTTTCTGAAGGATACTTCTTTCTTGCTTAAACATGCCATATAAGGTGTTGGACCAGTTTAACACCACATCATTTTTTGGTTGATCTGAGAGAGTACACTTAAGAGCTGTGAAAATGACCTCAGTCACCGTAATTTTGCAGCCACAAGTAGCAGCAGAAGCAGCTGGGTTCTGATACCATGGAAATAAAGCTGTCTGAGATGCTTCAGCCTGCTAAGGCTTGGCATTCCAGCAGAGAAAGACTGAGCATGTTCAGGAAGGACAGAGACAGTGTGGAAGTAAGATCCTGGCTTCTGTAAGACAGCCTTGCAGGTAACCAACCACCCATGTTCATCAGCCCACAGAAATGCTTCATGGTATTTGGCACTGCTTACAACTTTCTATCCTATAAAGATAGGAAGGCCAATAAAATCCAGTCATGGTAATAGGATCATCCACATTGTCCCTGGCCTGGACCTGTGGAAACGCTTCACTGTCCAGCCTGGCTGAAATGCTGAGTGTTCTGAGAAGAGAGCCAAGGCTTAGAAGTAGGAGCATCGATCCGTTATTTTGCATGGCCCCTGAGACTTGGTGAGGTGGGTTGTTGCTGGCACGATCTTGTGGTTACCGGCCTCAGATTGGCCTGAGCCCCAGCTGGGGGAGACAGATACTGCTCCTCTGAGGCTGTGCAGCGGGGGAGGGACCTAGATGGCAGAGCCAGCCCCCTGGGACTGCTTGGGGTGCTGGGTGTTCAAATGGCCTGGGCAGGGAGAGAAAATAACATCTCTGAAATTACAACCCAATTTATGGGAAGATAGCAGCCTTCTCATAAATTCTCTCAAGCAGTCTCTTCAAGAGAAGTGAAGTCGGCTTTCCTTCTCTGGCTGCCCAGTTCAGCTCTGCCCTCCTTCAGACTGAGCTCTTCCTTGGCTCCCTTCTCTCCCTCCTCAGAACCCCTATAGACTTCATCTGTCCTTATCTGTCCTCTTCCACGCTCTACCTTGTATTAAAGGCAAGTGTCCGTCTCCACCAGGCTGCACGCTGCTTAAGCACAGAGCGGAAGTGCCCTGTTGGTCTCTGTGGTAGACTCAGGGCTGGAGGGTGAGTCCTGAGGCCTGAGCTCTGGAGCAGGGACTATGCTGCCTCCATCCTTGGCACATGGCAGGGCCTCTATAAACATTTGCTACATAGAGACTTGAGGTTCCAGAGCGCAGAACTGCCCATTATTCTCCACTTCTCAGACCACTGCCAGGCCGGAGCCATAGTCGGTGCTCCGTGTGGCTCTTTGGCACCTTGATTGCCCATAGGCCCACATTTCTGAGGGGGAACACAGGCTCTGGGGTCCTTCTGGAATGGCTGTTTCAGATTGCCCCTAGGTTTCTTTGCATGTAAAGAGTAGGCAGTCTCACTTAGACTGGGAAGCAGGCGAGTCCCCTTCTTAAAACCAATCTCTGTGCTGCGGGAGTTTGACTCTGCAGCGGCTGGGAGGGCTCGCACGTCATACCCTGTGCCAATGATCTTGCTTCTCTCCTGGGCTGACAGAGAGGTGGCTTGCAGCCCAGAGCCCAGGTGGCTGGAACTCAGCCCTGTCATGTTTCCCTCCCTTTGCACAGAAATGGAGCGTCAGAGCAGCCAACCAGTGTCAGAGGGAGGGGGGCTGGGACAGCACTGTCAGGAGTGAGTTCCAGCCAGCCTGGGCCAAGTGGCTGCCTAACTGTGCCCTAGGGTGGAGAGGAGGCACCCATCCAGAGGGGCTGGCACTGGGAACTGGGGGGCTGGTGAAGGTGGCTATAGGCAGCCCAGCCCTGACCTGGGAGAGGGGGAAGGAGGGCACACTGGGGAGGAGGCATCCCAGACCCCATTACTGATACACACCATTCACTTCTTTCTTTGGAGGACTGTTCCCTGGGGCCTGCCATCGGAGGCCCGTGTGAGAACTCACTCCAGACTGGGTGGAGGGGAGCAGGCAGGTGACTGATGGAGAACCAGCCCAGGGCCCTTTCTCTGAGCAGAGGTGGCTTGGCAGAAGTGAGTGCACGTTTGGGGGTGGCAAAAGGTAATGAGAGGAAGAGGAAAGCTTCCATCAGGCTTTCTGCAGCAGCGGGCTGAGTACTCCAGATTCCTCTTTAAACATAAAACATCCTTCTTTCTCTAAAGGGAGAAAAACATCTGTGCTTTCCTGCCACTTGGGCCTGGGTTTCAGTCCTAGCTGTGATTCCTAGAAGCCACGTGATCTGGAGACATCACTCAAATTCTCTGGGTCTCAGTCTCCTCACGTTTAAAATAGGATAATAATACTGACCTCCCAGCCCTCTTTGAGAATTAAATGATATGATGTTTTTGAAATGTGCTTTATGTAAGACAACTGTGAGTTAAATGACACCTATGTAGCAGCCCAGCTCATAAGCAGTTGGTTCTGGATATGAGTTTGGTAGTGTGTGTGGGGGGTGGACTGAATGATGACCCCTAAAAAATATGCCCATATCCTAATCCCTAGAACCTCTGAATATGACCTTATTTGGATAAAGGGTATTTGTGCATATGATTAAATTAAGGATCATGGCATGAGATTATCCTGAATTATCCAGGTGGCCTATAAATAAAAAATAAGTGTCCTTACAAAAGACAGAAGAGGCCCCCACCCAGACCACAACAGAAGACAGAAGAAGCCACAGAGGTTTTCAGCTGATCACACTGAAGTGAAGACAGAGATCTTAACAATCAACCCTTCCCCCAGGAGCAGATGGCACAAAAGGCCTGCTTGCTTTAATGTTCAAGTCTTTGTAATGAAAAAACAACATTTTGGAAGTAATGAGAGTTATAAAACGAACGAAACATTATGTAACATCTTGTATATACGTAGAAAAAGAATAGCTACATGGGTGTTGACAGAAGCCTGAGTTTGGAGAACGATCTCATTCATGCCCAAAGGATCAAGAAAGCCTGCCCACCCACCAGCCTTCCTTCCTGCAAAACATAGCTGTTAAGCTTCGAGTTTGTGCCAGGCATTGTGTGAAGGGTTGGGGAAATAGCTGTGAACAAGGAAGACAATCTTTCTCCTCCCTGGGCTTGCAGCCTGGGAGGGGAGACGGGTGTCTAACAAAACACAGACGCACCATTTCAAGTGACGATTGTGATGAGTATTACAAATTGCCTTGGCTTCCTTGTCAAAGCTCATTGACCATGCACCTGGGGGTCTGTTTCTGGGTTCTCTGTTCAGCCCCCTTGATCTAGTCTCTCCTTTCACCGTTCACATGGCCTGTCTGCCACAGAAGGTCTGGCAGGCAGGGGTGCATATCCTCCAACTTTGCCTTCCTTGCCCAATTGCTTTAGCTCCTTTGGTTCCCTGGTTTTCCATCCAAATTTTAGAATCAGCTTTTTAGAATTAATTAACCATATATGGCACGTGTTATGAAGGAAAAATCCATGGAGCTAAAGATTTTTAAATGAAGTGTTAGCAATCCAACCCAAATGTTAGGCCCTAGGTCAGCTTCCTTTTTTCCTTTTCAGGTTTCTACAAGGGACTCTAAGGTACTGTGATCCTTTCACAAATGGTTTCAGGTGGCCGATGGTTGAATGTGGTCAGAACTATTTGGAACTGCCCAGACCATCCTTTGTGTGCTTTTGCTTCTTTTATTCATCCTTGATATCAAAGGTGCAGGTGAAGCCGGAGATATGACACCGGCCTCTGAAACAGAATGGCAGAAAAAGCAGGCGGGAAGGAGAGGCTGTTTGGGTGGCTGTGGCCGCAGACCAGACCACAGGGGGCAAGCCTGCAGCTGACAGGTTCACAGACACAAGCCCCTCCTATGAAGTCTGATAGTTTGCCAAGTGGGGGGAAAATGAAGACAGAGATGTGGCAAGAGGGAAATTAGAAAGAGGGTATTTTGGTAACTTGGTTCACTTACAGCTGAACCTCAGAGAGGTAGCCTCCAGGGAGTCCTGGGCTTACCAAGGCCTCAGATCTCTGGATCTATCGGTCAGGAGAGCCCCACTGCCGTAACAAAGGATGCCAAAATTTCAGTGGCTTTAATACAGTACATTTCTTACATAATATACAATATATGGCTCAGTCTAATACAGGGTGGGGCCCTTGGCTCAGCAGAACCACTTAAGGTCCTGATGTCTTCCTTCACGTTGCTCCCTTCCTCAGTGCTGGGGTTTAGGGGACTCCATCAGCCAGTGGGTTCTGCTCGCCACTTCTACCCACATTCCAGTGGCCAGAATTCAGTCACTGGGCTGCACCTGACTACCAGGGGAGGCCAGAAAAGGTACTCCAGTGTGTGCCCAGGGGGAAGAGGCAAACAGCACTTCCTGCCATATTGGGATTCCTCTCCTCTTTGTTTTTTTAATCCTTACCCAAGGACATTTTGTCATTGCTTTTAGAGAGAAAAGAAGAAGGAGAGGGAGAGAGAGAAAAAAAGAACATGGATGTGAGAGAGAAACAAACATCAATCAGTTGCTTCCTGCACATGCCCTGACCAGAGATCGAACCTGCAACCTAGGTATGTGCCCTGACCGGGAATCAAACCCGCAGCCTTTTCAGTTCATGAGACAATACTCCAGTCAACTGAGACACATTGGCCAGGGCTCCCTTTCCTTTTAAAAATGGGTCTTTGGGCCATCAGGAAGGCTCCATGGAGGAGGCAGCACTGGCTGTGGGCCTGGAAAGATGGTCGACTTCTCCTGGAGATGGGGTAGGTGCTGTGTAGAGAGGTGCAGAGGGGCTCCATACACAGGGATGCTTCCCCGTCCCTACCTCCCAGGGTACATAAGCGCTCAGGATGGAGTGGTATCACTTGCAAGGACTGAGGAGGAGAGCTTACCCCACATATCCCAGGCTATCTGACTCGCACAAATGGGTACAAATCTCATCTCTTCTCACAAGGACAAAACATGATCATTTTGTGAGTCAGGAAGGTGCTTTTATAGACAATAATCACATATTCATTGGGCACATGCAATAAAAATCATTCCTCTCTTTGTTTACTTAAATGTGATTTTTCTGTAGTCTTATACAATTACTAGCATTTTTTAGTAACATTATTAAGAATAAATGGGCCACCATGCCCCAGTTGCCACACAAATTCCAACGTGAGGAGTGCTGCACTAGACAGCGAGAGTGGGAGGAAAGGAGCCATGCTCTCGGAGTAGACTCTGGCAGTGCTCAGAGCATACTTGTCAGGTCGTTTGGAACGCATGGTTCCCAAACCACTGTCCGGTGCTGACAGAACGTGTCACAGCTGCCTTCAGTGTCAGGCTGACTTCTCAACACCCACCCTCATCCCCTGGACATGAAACATCTCAGAGAATGAATCCCCTGTGCCTGGCTGATGGCAGACCTGCCTGTCCTCTGAGGTCCCTGCCCCCAGGAAGGAGCAAGCTGAGTACGTGTTGCAGAACTTCTCCTGCCGTGTCCTTTCCCCCAGCTCTTCGCTCTCCTAAACAGCTGAGATGGAGATCGATGTTATTTTTCCCAGAATATCATTTAAAAGGGCAAGGACTGTTTCAAAAGAGCAGATCTATGACCACTTTGAACTGCCTGTACCCAATGCCTGCACAGCTGTTCCTAAGGCTCTTCCATTATTCACAAGGAACACTGCAAGAATTGGTGGGGGAGAAGGAACACTGTGTACATCCGCTCAGGTTCTGCACTGCCCAATCCGGGGGTGAGGGTGTTGTCACTCACACAGACCACAGTGTGTACCGCCCGTGTGACTGTAGGTGGGTGGCCCTTCTGCAGAATTCAGGACACAGCTAAGGATACAAGGAGACAGCTAGGAAACCCCTGGCTGGTGTTGACCGGCTTTCTCTGATCTAGTGACGTAAACATGCTCATACTTCCCATCAGTTGTTAACATAAAGGGGATGGCATTTGGGTGGCAGGACCTAGAAGCTATTGACTGGACTCTCTGGCCTGGAGAAAGCCATGCTGTGCACCTCTGCTCTGAGAAGCCACCCTACAATCAAAAGAGGTGAGCAAATGGCATAGTCTTCTCCTCTGGGAAGTGAGGACTCCTGGACAGTAGTGGGAAAACCGTCCTGAGAAATACAAATCTGAGGGTCCCAGGGAGAGAAGAGTTTTTGAGTGGGCCCAGAGGGCCCATGGAAAGGAAAACTGCCTTTGGCACGAAAGGCCAGGTTTAGAGCCTACAAACTGAGCTTGGTGCCATGTTCTCAGGTTGGACAGACTCTAGCAAGCTGGTGACGAGTTTACTCTTTCACTTACAATCATGCCACACCCACTGAACCCTTTCGTCATGCCAGGCACTGCGCCAATGTGTTGTATTATCTCCTTCAGTCCTTACGGGGACTCTCTGAGGAGGGTACTACTACAATCCCGTTTGGGAGATGAGGAAACTGAGGCAAGGAGTTCAGTGACTTGCCCAAGATCACACAGCATGTGTGGAACTGGGATTTAAACCCAGACTCTCTCTGGCCTCAGAGCCTTATTTCCCACCATTATACTCCTCTGTGTTCAAGGTTAACTGAACAACAGGAAGTGGGATTAGAGGAGGTGGGTGTCCCAAAAGTCCTGACCTAGCTGTCTTCCAACTCTTCAACATCCTTCCCTCCCTTCCTCTTTGCCTTTCTCTCCTCTTCTCACGTTTTTTCATCCCATATCCCTTCCTTCTAGCCAGCCTAGTCCTTAACCCTCTGCCTGTGGGTGGAGATTGGAGCTATTTTGCAGATCCCCACTTTTTTCTGACCATCAATGCCAGGTCTTCTGTTTTAGATTTGGGTCAAGTTCATTGCCTTCAAGAAGCCTGTGCAGGCTCACTTCAATATTTTATTTATTCAATAACCAGTGAACACCAATTTTGTACCAGGGACCATTCCAAGCCCTGAGATGAAACAGGAAATGAACCCTGGGCTCTGCCGTTAAGAGCTCATTGTCTAGTTGGGAAGATGGACCAGTGACTATCAGAGACATAGAATAGACCACCTGTCCCTAGAAGAGCGACTGTCAAGCATAATGTGCCCACAAATCACCTGGGGATCTGGATAAAAGGTCTGGGTGGGGCCTAACATTCTGCCTTTCCAACAAGTTCCCAGGCAATGCCCATGCTGCCAAGACTACCCTTTGTGTAGCAAGACCCCCACAGATTTCAGATCCTCTCATAGGAACGTATGCCTGGTGCTGAGGGTGGGGTGGGGGGACTGGGGTCTGTGAAGGAGCTGAGGCATAAGCCAAGTCCTGACCGAAGATGAGGGGATGTGAGTTTTGTCACCTGTCAAAAAGGAAATGCATTCAATATCGCATCAAGGGGCCAGGATGGTTCAAATCTACCCCAGAAAACATTTTCTGCTAATTCCGCCTTGACTTGTCTGCACAGGTTGCTGGCTTCCGGGAAGGGCGGAGTCAGGCTAAGGTCCCTTCCTGTTCTGACAGTTTTAGGAGTCTATGATTTCCACCAAAAACAGCCAAATAGTCCTAGAGCTTGGTAGACATAATGACACATTCAACCCCTTCATTTTGCAAATGAGAAAACAGTCCCCAAGACAGGAGTTAATTTTCCAAAATCACATAGTAGGTCAGGGTATGGACCCCAGACCCCAGAACTCACAACCTCCAGGCCTGGCCCCTTCTTTGGAGGCCCTGAACCCTCTCAGTTTCAGGGGCCTCCATGTCATCAGATTCTACGTTAACTCCCCTGTGGAGTCACGCCACAGGTGTCCTGCCTTCCATGGCCAGAGCTGCCATTTAGAATGAGGCAAATAACTAAACACTTGTCTGGGAGAAGTTAACTGAGCCCTTCCATGAGATGCTGGCAACAATCAAAATAGCGCATTCCCATCCTGCTGGGTTGGGTTCTTGTGAGGGATGTTACAGAGTCCTAGTGATGATCATCGCCAGGGCTTCGGCATGAACACGGAGTTGCTCGCTCTTTTTATCTCGTGTGATTCATGTGAGCGGTACAACTTCCCTGGTGCTTTCAGTCTCATGAACAGCAAATGAAACCTGTTTGCCAGCCAAGTGCATGGGCTGAGTGTGTGCCATTGGGTGCTGGGACCTGGAGGTCATACAGACACAGGTGTGCATGTGCACCCACAGAACAAACCCAAGGACTCATATAAGCACTCACACGTATATATGTGACATGTAGACAATTGCACACACCTGCACAAATACCCCAGTACTCAGGAATCCTCGGGAACCCAGCAGAAGGTGCTGGGAACAGTGGGTGCACAAGTGCCCGTTAGAAACTCTGAAAAGCAAACCAGTGTACCCTGGGAGCTGAAACTATATCCCTTTGAAAAATAAGCCCCACCTCACCTCTAGAGGATTAACTGGACTCACCTCATCCACATTTTAATTAATACATGGCACAGCTGGTGGACGAAAGGCTGAAGCTTGAGTTGCATGAATGAGAAATTTCAAGCACGTCAACAAGCTTTGACAGCCATTGTGATCAGAACGCTTTGGTTAAATAAATAGATGCAGCCAGAAATGCCAATAAGCACAAAGTGTGTCAGGCGCTCATCACCTTCCTTCTGGCGTCAAAGGCTACTGGCTGGGGCAGCCCTGCTGTGACACAGGGATTAGAACTCCCTGCCCCTCCCCAGCTCATCCAGCTGATAGGCCTGCTGCTCCACCACTAATCAGAGCAAGGTGCCCCTTGAGGCATCCCCTCCCCTGATGCAGCCCTACTGTGCTCCTCTCTCCTGCAGGTAATTCTGTAGACACTTGCTAAACTTCTGCTGAAGGCCTGGGGGAGGGTTGAGACCCTGGAGGGCTGAGACTTGTGAGCTGAGATTTTTGCCTTCAAGAAGCCCCCGGTCTAGCTGGGAAGACAGACTAAACTTCAGGAACTCAAGTCCTTCCTGTGAGCTGAGAGTTTCTCTGTGCTTTATCTCAGAGTCTCAGCCAGTGCCTGGTGCAGGTGGGGCTCAGTAATGAGAGCTGTGTAAATGCATGTGCCATTGACCAAGGGCTGTGCAAGAGAGGAAGGTTTTGTGTCTCCTGGGAAAGGAGGGAAGTTTGGCTTTGGTGACCTTTGAGCCAAGTCTTGGAGGACGGGAGCAATTAAAAGAGAAGCTCACTTGAGAGGGAAGAGGCAAAGGGAACACACACACGTTGGAAATGTCTGCACAAAGGCAAACCAATGGGCTGAGAAGAGTGTTGGGAAACTGATGGGATGAGGGGGGGAGAGGTTTCTCTGTGGAGGCCGGAGGGGAAGGCTGGGCAGATTGAACAGAGCCTTGAATGGCGTGCGGATGATTTTGAGCCTTACCCTGTGGGGCAGATGGGAGCCAAGAAAGGCTGTTTCATCCAGACCAGTGCTGGCTCAGCTTGGGCCTGCCCTTGTCCCTGGGCAGCTGGGACAGGGCCAGCATGGAGATGTGGAGGGAGGAGGGGACAGGTGGAGCAGCGGAATGCCCAGGGGACACTGTCTCATTATGTTAATGCTAGGTTGACACAGCCAGGAGATGACCTCTGGCCCAGGTGGCCCCTGGGGTATATACACGCTATCCCTCTGCCTCTGTAGGAATTCACAGGAAACGATTGAGAAGCACGTCCTCACATCAGCATTGTTGCTCAAACTCAGGGACTTGTCTGAGCCACCAACCCTCAGTTGAAAAATCCTGTTCTAGATACTCTGCTCTTGTCCTTGTGGCTGAAAAGGCCACCAGAGAATTGTAGATGTGGAGTGCAGTTTTTGATTCGGGCCAAATTGTATTATGCACTTTTCACAGGCTGACCCTAGGGGACCTATGGAAGATTAATATGTTTCCTGAAAAGACATTGTTGAGGTTTTACTTATAACATGGCAATTCCCTCTTTTTGAAGACCCAAGTGAGAAATTCTTCTCAGCTCTTAGAAACAGGAAGAGTTGACCATTTCCTAAACAACTGGTTGATCCTCACTAAATCTATGCTCTTAGTCTTGAAATTGATTGTATTTCCCTCCTTGCATTGGCTGCTAGGAAGCTCAAAGGCAAATTTTAGTTCACCTCTAACAAAGCATATGAGGCTCAACTTTACTCTTCTTTCCCTTCCAATTTCCTCCCTGATGTTTTAAAAATTTGTGCCACAATCTCTTTTGTAAGCCATCAATAACCAAATGAATATAACAAGGGGATAAAAAGTGAAAATTGATTAATAATCATGGGTGTTAAACTAGAAAAAAATTAGGGAAAATCCGGACCTACCCTTAGATTACAGAGAATGCAACCAAGACTTTGAGAAAAGTGACGTGTCAGGGAGCCTCAGTACACTGCGGGTGAGGGAGGTGGGGGGGCTGGACCTCCACCCAGGTGCCTGTGCCTACCCCTCCCCTTTCTGATGTGTCGCTGTACCACCCAAACCCAGAGGAGGGTTTTTCTAACCCTTCCCATGCAGTCTCATGAAACCGCCACTGGAATCATTACCCATCTTGTTGCTCTGGTCTCTCCTAAGGGATTCTCTTGGCTTCACCAACCTGGCTGACATGCCCCAAACATCCTCTCTCAGAGCCAAGGGAAGGTGGGCTCTTCTGCATCACAGGGGGACAGGATGTGGACATGTAAAAAAGAACTTGTTTTAAATAAGATCATTCTGATGTGAACTCCAGACCCTGAAGTGAGCTGGCTGTCTGCACCGTTAGGAATCAAAGCAGTGAACGCCCCCTTTCACAGGGGAAAGGGGAGGCAAGGCTGTTTTACAATGATCCTAGAGAGATTGAGGGAGAGGTGGGATGACAGCTTCTCACCTCTGTCGACCCCCAGGCAGCAGTAAATCAGCTTCTTCGCCTCATTTGTAAATTTTGAACAGCTGCGTTATCATAAATTCACAGGGGAGCGATCTCTAGCCTGAGAGATGATGGGAGGGCCAGTAGTAGTGGAAAGAAATGATTCCTTCCTCTTTTTCCCCACCAGCACTTCTCTAACAAATTAGACTCTCGCTGCCTAAAAAGCTAGCTAATAGGCTATCTTCCTTTGGGGGTTTCTGGGGCTCCCTTCCTCTGAGGTCTTCAGTCCCTGAGTGGCAATCTTTCTGGGCTTGACTGAGTTCAATGGTGGCTGGTGAAAGGCAGTGTTTGCAGTGAAGCAGACATAAAACCCCGTGGGCCTCTCAGGCCAGGAGGCCGGAGTGTGGGTGTTCAGCCAAGAGACATTGAGTGGGCCTGGGCCTGTGTCAGTCCCGTTCTCTCAGCTCTCACCGTATACTCGGAGCTGTGCAGGAGGATCGGGGTGCGCTTTGAGGATTTGGGGACCTGGGTGATCCTGGAAAACACTCTTTTGTTGCTTCCACCTCTCAGCTGAGTCATCACATCCACAGGTTGCCTACCGACCTCCTGACCAGCTCTCGTCAGACCATCACCCTTTCCTTCTCGGCACCTGTGATAGTTGCAGTTTCACAGGAACCTGTGTAATTGTTCATTTACATCTCTCTTCCAAAGAACCATGTGCTCCTCGAGGGCAGGGAAAGCGATGGCGCCCACCCCTGTGCTGAGCCCGGAGCCTGGCCTATCTTGGATGCCATGTTTTTCAGTTAAATGAATACATGATTGAATGAGTGAATCTCTAGACTTGTTAAGCATCTATTGTCCTAGATCTCTTGATTTGGGCCTGGTGCCTCATGGTGGAGGGCTGTGCTGGGGAGAGATGCTTTTCTTGTCCCTAACATTCGACAGGGATGGCTCCCTGGCAGATGGGCTCAGGATACGACGGCTGTGGCGATGGGTGGAGAATGTGAGCCTCAGCCCAGAGGGTGTCCTGGGAGATGCCTGGGCACTGAGATCAGGGCTGACCAGGGAGGCATATGAGCAGCTGGACGCAGTAGAGATCTGGCCCAGGTTTCCATTTCACAAACATTATGACGAGGCAAGTGGGCACAGCTTGAGGTTTACACGTGTGTTTTCATATTATAAAATTAATGAAAGAAGAAGAAAATAAAGTAACCAGTAAGTACCTATATACAAACCTCTTTAATAATCATGAAAATGCAATTTAAACAAAAATGAGATGTCAGTTCCATCCATCAGTTTGGCAAAGAGAAAATGCCCTGACAGGGCCAGCATTGGCCAGGAGGTGGGAAGACCCTCACGGGCTGCTGTAAAAAGCTGAGTCAGTAAACTGTCTGAGGGCTCTTTGCAGGTTTATGGCTAACCCTGAAATACACATACTCGAGGACCCACCGACCCATTCCTAGATGCGTGTTCTAGTTTAGAGCAGTGGTTCTCAAACTGAACTTTGCATCGGAACTGGCTAGAGGGTTCGCTACAGCAGATTGCCTGCGCTCAGTGCCAGGGCTTCTGATTGGGCCGGGTGGGGCCTGGGAATTTGCATTTCTGCCCAGTTCTCAGGCAAAGCAGATGCTGCTGGTGCTGAGGCCATACTTCCAGAACCACTGATCTGGTTCAAACCTTGCTTATGTGCATAGGAACACATGTATCATTTCTTATAGAAATAAGTTAGATACAAACCCAAAGTCCATCAGTGGAGGAGTGGACAGAGGTATTGTGGCATATTACACCAGGGGTGATCATATAGCAGTTAGTGAATGAAACATTTCAACACAGATAGCTCTGTCTAGAAGGATATAAGTTGCAGGGTGTTTTATATAACAAGTAGGGGCTTCTACCCAGTCTATTGTTTTATTCTTTAATAAAATAAGATCTAAATAAAATATGACCTTCATTTTATGGGGGCAGGTACATGGTCTTTATTGTATTATTCTCTGCTTTTCTGTGTTCTTTACAATAACTTTTTAAAAACAGTAATATATGACCATTGTAGAAAATTAGAAAATGCAGAAAAGCGTAAACATAGAAATGAAAAGCATTCACAAATCCACAGTAAACACTTTGATAGTCTTTCTGGTTTGATTTATTTATATGAAAGAAAACAAGGACCATACACACTATTGACATTTGTGTCCGGCTTTTGTGGCTGAATAACATATTGTAAGTAGTTTCCTATCCATTAAACTGTTTTGAGTAACAGCTTCTTAATTAGTTATGTAATAATCCACCCTATAGCGGCATCCTATTCAAACAACCCTCTACTAGTGTTTCAGGTTTCTAGGTTTTCCCTCTTAAGTAACAAGGTCAGGAATATCTTAAGACACGCAGCTTTGACTAGTTTACTTCCTTATTTGCTTGAGGGCACCAATGTCCCTGAGTTTTGGGCCACAAGGCTTTGACCCATCTGACCGACTGGGCCTGGGATGGGGTATGAGTGATTTGGGTCTGTGTGGGGGCAGGCTTGGGGACCAGCAAGTTCCTGGAGCACAGGAAGTCCTGGGTGATGTCCAAAGGTCATAGAGGGAGCCTGCAGGCCATCCCTCCCTCTCTTCACTGACTGCAGACAGGTTTACCTCATCCCTTAGATGCTCAGGACCTGTGTGGCCCTGGGGCAGGGACGTGAGGCAGTCAGAGGTGACGAGGCCTGGTCTCAATGGGAGATGCAGGAACTTCCACAAATGTTGCCATTTAAGGTATGAAGTGGGAGCGAACCCAGAGAAAGACGGCAGGAGTTCTGAGGGTGGCCTCACAGCCCTGTGCGGTGATGCGGCTGGGGAGTTTTCAGGAAGGAAGTTACATCAATAGTAGGTGGTTTTTTAAAAAATTTTTTTATCTTTTTACCAGATTTACTGAGGCATATTTTACATATCATAAAATTCAGCCATTACAAGTACACAATTGAATGGGTTTTAGTAACTTTATCTAGTGGCACAAACATATCATAAATTGGTTTTAGAACATTTTCATCCTCCCCAAATAGCTCACGTACCATTCACAGTTGATCTGCAGTGCCCCCCATCCCTGGGCAACTACTAACCTACTGTTCGACTCTAAATTTGCAGGATTACATTTTGAAGGCTGGGAAGTGTACCATAAATTAAGGTAATCACAGGGGAAGTGCAAAACCTGGGGCCACAGGTGGCTACTTCTGAACTGGGAAGTTTCAGACAGTTAAGAGCCCTGCGTACCCAGAAGCATGACTTTGGACAGGTAAAGCCTTTTTTGCCTTGTCCCTTTTGGGTGGCTGGCTTCCTGTTCTTCCCACAGTCCCCAAGCTTGCTCAGGTGGATGCAGTGCTGCCTTTGGCTGTGAAAACACATTTGGCTGTGGATTCTCTGGCCTGGTGGTCATTGACTAGCAGGCTGGGAAGGCCCTGGAGGCTGCCAGGAGCTCCAGACCACGTGGCAGAGCACAGCAAGGGTTTCCACTCTCTTGCTGTGGTCCTGCCATGAATGGGGGGCTCATGATCTCTGCCCACCTTAGACCCAAACATTTTGCAAGCAGATCACCTGTTTAGTTTGTTTGCCTTTTTATAATCAGGCATGATTTGAGATGCTCTGTGCAAGGTTCTTTAAAGTAACCTTTCCCCCCTGATTTTAAAAGTAATGCAAACTACGATCTCACCTGAAGATAACCCCTGTGGCATTTGGAGGTGTGTACTTTCTGTCTTCTTCACCCCACTCCTTTGTCTGGCATTCTGTTGACTCCAATCAAACCCCATGGGGTGGGGGAGATGGTTTAGATGACGGGGTAGCAGCCAGGCTCTTACAGGTCAGGATGTCCTGGTCCTGGCCCTGGGGTCCAACTCTGGCTTGGAAACTGGCTGCTTCTGGCACTTTGAACCACTTGTTTAACCTTGATCTTGGTTTTCTCTCTGACAACGAGCCAGATACTCAGCCTTGGGGAGAGAGTCCGTGTGCCTGGAGCATGATCTGCTGTGTAAAGGAAGTGCCTCAACTTGAAGTTATTAACAGCTCTGAATTCCCTAAAGAGTATCTGGGCAGCAGGCTGCAACACATCTGAGATAACTCAATCTTTACAGAAGCTATTTCCATTAATCATTAATGACTCTCCCAACTGAGGCAATTAAGAAGACCTAGGGTTAAAAAAAAAGAGCTCCATATTTAATTTCACATTTGTCTAAGTACTGTGAAGCTCACAGACCCTGGAAGAATGTAAAGAATGGACTTCTTTCTTTTTCTTTGTATTTTGCATTATTTCTCTCTGGGTTTGGCTTCCAATCAAAAGGGTGGCAGCCTCCAGCAGACGGGGAGTGGGGAGAGGGGTGTTGTGGATGCACATGAAGGAGAGAGAGAGAGAGAGAGAGAGAGAGAGAGAGAGCAAGCGAGCCTAGTGGTCCAGGCTCAGAGGGAAGGGCACTGGCTGTGAATTCTAAGGAAGCCTTCAGGGGGACTAGGGCAGGAGCTGTCTGAGGAGGGTGGAGCCCAGAGAGCCTAGCCTACTTGCTGGGATTTCAGGGTTAGAGGTAGGAAAATAGAGTAGCAGCTCCCTGAACTTTTCACAGATAGGACAGGAGAGAAGATGGAGGGATGCTGACCCTAAGCTGAAGAGCAGGGGACAGCAGGATGAAGTGGCTGTCACAGAGCATCTCTTGTCTCCAAGCAGTGTTAGGCACTGAAGGTGTACACACCCATTACAGTGTTCCCAAGCTCTGTGAATTATACATCATCTGCATTTTGGACGTAAGGAAATTAGGGCTCTGATGGGCCATGTGATTCGTTCAAAGTCACAACCACTGAGGAGCAGCAGAGTCGAGGTGGCAGCCCAGCTGCTCTGACCTCATTGTCTTGGCATTTCCTCTACTCCTCACTGCCCGTAACTCAGCAGCGCAGCCTGGCACATTCCAGGATTCTGCCACCAAGTAGAAAAAGCCAACAATGTGGGTTTTCCACTGCTATGGGTATAAAACCTTTTCATTTTCTTCTTCAGGAAGTGGACACGATCATTAAAGAATTCCCAGAGAATCTAGTGAAGCTGGGACAGGAGAATTCTTGCTCACTGTTCTTCCGGAGGGCAGGTTCTGGAGATGGGAACAGATTCCCGTTCTTCAGCAGCACTTCCTACCAAAACACTCCAGTTTCTAGGCAGGTTATGTTCAGCCTGTGTGATCTTGGACACCTGTGGGCTTCATCCACAAGAGGATTGGGAGGCAGCCCCAGCCTGGAGCAAAGGATGGAGGCATGAGGGCGAAAGCCAAGGGTGTGAGTGAGTGTGAGATAGCAGGGCAGCTGGACCTGGACACATAGGTGGGCTTGCTCCATGGGGACTGGATTGAAGAGTTTGGATGGTGTCTTGGATGCCAGCGTCTTAGGGCAATGATGTTTAAAGGGAGGGGTGCAAACCCCTGCAGGTAGCAAATGCAGCCACAGGGTCTCAAGCATTGCAAGTTTAAAAGAACTCCGTGTCCAGATGCTTAGCTTCCCATGATGCTCTTTCCTAAAGCTGATTTCTCCAGATGCACTTGCATTAGCTATAAACCTTCCCCCACGGTAACAAAGCAAGATCCTCTTCCTTTCAGGGATGTGAAACCTCCCAGGCTCTAAACAAAGGGGAGGCCTCTTAAGGATTAACCGAGCCATCCTAAATCCTCAGGACACAAAGCCTTTCCAAGTCCTATACATGTTTCTATTGAAGAGTGAAGTCTGGCATTGGAAATGGGGAATCCAGGCTCAGACTGAAATATTCTGAATCCAGATGGATAGAAGAGTGCAGTGCTGGCAGTAATAACAATTTTTAAGAACTTGAACTCTTCTTCCCTCCAAATATAACTAATGTTTCCAGGGACTATCACGTTTTTCAAGATACAATGAAAAAATAAAGGTAAAACTTTCATATGATGTCTTTCATGCAGGGCGGGGCAAAAGCAGGCTTACAGTTGTGAGTACACAAAACACAGTCTATTCTTGTGTTATTATTTATTAGTTATTGTGTTATTTTTCATATGAACAACTGTAAATCTACGTTTGCTCCACCCTGTATTTGTGTGCATTATTCAACAAAGTAGTTAAAAGTTATTTTTATCCAATCAAATAAAATTATTTGAGGTATTGACAATCTTCATCTTATTTTATCTTATAAAATGTTTTATCTTTCCTACCTTTCATTTATAATAACGCTGACTGTGGGTCAATTGTGGGGTATTTTTAAAGCAAAATTTCTTTTTTCTCTTTTACGATATACATAGAAAAATTTGATTAGAATGCTCAATGAAATTAATGGAAATATTTCTTTAATTAATTCCCAAGACCAACACCAGAGTTTTAAAAAAGTATGCTTTTTATCATACTTTTCACTTCCTAAAAAACTTACAAGTTTGGCTTCATATTGCACTATTTACAACCTTTACAAATTGAATGATCAGTAACCATATATTGAGCTGTTATTTTGTTTTTATAACTTATGAAATAGATTTAATAATTATATTAGGTCAAAATCATGTAAATCTTGACTTGTCTCTTTTTATGATACTGTCTTGGATGAGATTTATTCCAAGATTTACTTTCCAGTAGATTTTAGGATATTTTTAAATGTCCGTTACTTTGTGATAGACAGTAAGCCTGACTTGGTCGGCAGGTTTGACAGGAAGGACTGGTGTGACAACTTAGTCGTGTGAGACACATTTGTCATGAACTGAACTAAATTTGTGGCTTCTAGGTATGGTGAAAACATATTCAAAGCAAGTGATAATGTAAGGGCATTTTATATAAATATTTATTGGCAGAGGTTTAATTAAATTAATAGATTTAGATTTTCTAACCCTCAGAACATAATGAGTTAAATCTTTCTCCAAGGGAAAGAGAAACAGGCCTGATTAACCGTCACTTCATGCGTCTTCGTAGGAAGACTTTTTGGTGTACTTTCCAAAGGAAATGGCAAAGCAAAACACAGGGTAAAAGTTCTTTTTCAAGTCAAGTGATTTCTAGTTTTTTGGTCTCACATTCAGTCCAAGACATGTGTTCTGGAATCAGTGGCACTATTTAAATCATCTCTCTGTCCCTCTCCTCTCCCGTGGGTCTGTGGATGCCATAGGTTACCTGTGTACATGCAGCCACATTCCATCTGGAATCCTGCCAAAGAGATACCTCTTCTTGCTTCGATGGTCCCCCATGGCACACCCTCTCTTCCTCTGAGTATGCTCTTTCTCCCCCTCCAGCCATGGTTCAGATGTCAAATGACCATATTCTTTGCAGCTTCTCCCATCAAGAAGTGAAGTCTGCTAGCCTAATCTTTAAACCTGAACTTGACTTGTGACTTGCTTTGATCAATAGCATGTGGCAGGAGTGATGTTATGTGGGTTCCAGATCTAGGCTTCAAGAAGCAGTGTCTGCTCTTGCTACCTTAGGATTCTGCTGTCAGGGGAATGATCACCTGCTGGAGAGGCCGTGGGGAGCAGAACTGAGATGCCCAGGGCTTAGCTGTTGCAGAAATGGCTGCTCACAAAAACCTGTGCTCCCATCCCATGTTGTGCATTTGTTACTGCAAGGTGGCTACTCAGCCAGGATGATATTTCTTAGCTCCCTTTGTGCTCAGGTATGGCCATGTAACTGGCTGTCACCGGTGGAGCGTGATACCTGAGCAATGATGTGTGATGTTCTTGGCTGAGGCTTCAGAAGGTGATGGGACTTCTTCACTTTCCCTCCCTCCTTCCGTTGCCTGAAAGCAGAGGACTGCCAGGCCCCAGGGGATGGTGAAACTACAAGATCCAATGAGTGTAGGTTCCTGGTCACCAGGTGGGAAATTGCCCACCAATAAAGAATGCCACCTTTGGAATGTTCCAAGAGTCATAAATAAACTTTTATTGGCTTAAGACTCAGAAAGTTTGACATATGCTCAGTAGAGTAGGTAACTAATACAAAAGCCTATGATTATAAACTACTTTGTCGGGCACTGTTGCAAGCTCTTTACATATATTGACCCACTTTACTCTCTCCATAACCACAAGGAAGAAAAAATGACAGCCGCTGGGGAGGACGGCTGCCTGGGCCTCCTGACCTTCGGCTGCCCTGTTCCTCCTGTGAGGGCCTTGCAGGAAACCCTGTCACACAGACATCGAGGAGTGGCGGCAGCAAAGCCTCTGCCTTTCGTGAGGCTTCTGTTCAGTTGGACCCCTGGCATTCTGAGAGGAGGCCGGGGCTCTGCTTCCGGCCTAGAGACTCACTAGCTACATGATCCAGCAAGAAGCCTTCAATTGCTTATGGGGTGAAGGCAGAGGGTGGGTTGGACCCTATGACACCATCCCTGCAGGAAGGGGAAAGGTATTTTGATTTAGAAGTGTTTTTAACACAGCCAGCTTTGAAGCCCAGCATTTCTAAAGGGAGCCTGACTAGGGAAAGAAAGGATACTAATATGATCTTATAAATCATAACACATATTATGTATACATTTTTTCACACACAGGAGGGGAAGGAGAACTCAACAGAGAAGGCTCGTGCTCAGGACTCTGGAATGGAAATTGGACTATACTTTTGGCCCTTTCATTTCCTGGTTTCCTCAGAGTTTGCTACTTCCACTTGGTCCTGGCTCAGCCTTGACTGACTGAGCGTCTAAGGCCCTTACCTCGGCACTTTCATAAACAGGATTGCATTGGCTCCTTTTGTGCTCTGGTTAGTTCTCCAGAGCTTTTTTGTTTCTGTCCAGACAGACATGTGAGCTGCCTTCAGGCATCTCCAAGGCTGTCACGTGGGAGAGGCACTGAGGGGGTTGCTGTACCTGGTGAGGAACTGGGCTAGATGAGGTCCTGACTCTCCTGGATTCTAGAGGACTCAGGTCTGCCTTAGCCAGATCAGTCAGAAACCCCACTCATACTTGTTTAAAAACAAAGGGGCATTTTTGGCTCAGGAAAGTGGGAACGACAGGGTGGAGTGGACATCAACACTACTGAATTGAGGACTGAACGATGTTGTCAACTCTCTCTCTGTTTCTCCAGAGCTCAGTCTTCATTCTTTTCCACTACAGAAAGGATAACCTACAGTGGGGTGGGGGAAGGGAAAGGCATGGCTGCAGACAGCCCAGTTTAAACTACCCAACTAGTGACCTTAGAAAAGAGACATTAGTGTACACAAATCCCAAAGGAAAGCTCTAATTGGCTGGCTTAGACCACATGCCCACCTCTGGGACCAACGCCATGTCCTAGAGCAGCAAGGTACTGCCATGGACAGTCAGACTGAATCCTGGGATGCGTCATGTGGGAGGGGCAGTTTTGTAAACGAGGGAGGCCGAGGGACACCGTGAGAGGTCAAAGCAGTAGGTATCTATTACGGATGTTGCATCCCTCAGTGACCAGTGGCAAGGACAGGGAAAATGTCACAGGAGTAACTGTTAGGTAGAACGTTCATTGCTAACTAGGTGCCCGCAGGGTAAAAGGTGGAACAGAGGCAGCGACTGCAGGAAGCAGCCACCATTCGTTCCTCTGGCTAAGGGAGCAAGGGGAAAATTTAGAAACAGAGGAGGAGCCCTGCAGAACTGTAACTCAGACCTCTGAGCAGGGAGGGCCCTGTGCCTGGGACCCAGACCTCAAGCAGGGGTGCCAGACAGCTGTTGACAGTGTCTCTTGGGGGGCAGGCTGGTGTGAAACTGCTTCTGTGAGAGCTGGAAATTCTGCCAGCTGGGTTCAGCGGCTGCTGCAGTTGGGCATTGTCTGCAGCGGTGAAGAGTAGTTGCTGGGATGGAGCTCGCAGGAACAGGAAGCCCACAGGAAGCAGACGGGAACAAACAGGAAAGAGTGAGCCCAGTCTCCCTTCTCCAGCCTTGGAATCTCCTGCTAGCACCCCTTATGGGCAGATCCCACATGGAGCCCCCTGGCAACGGGGACATGCGAGCCCAGAATCCCAGCTTCAGCAGTGACATAGTAACTGACCAGATGTGTTACTCCAGGTGTCCTGGTCGGGACCACCTCCAGAACAGCAGTCCACCTCCCTCAGGGACCTGCCTCATCTCTCTGTGTGTCCTTCGCAGGGCCTGAGCAGGGGCCTTCCTGGGCTGAGCAGGCCCCAGTAAGTGTGTGTCATGGGGCAATGAGGTGTATGGCAGGAGCATAGGGCAAACGAGTCCTGGAGCAACTCTGCAACCTCCCTGTCCAGCTTTCAGCTGTCTGTCTTTCCTGGGGATGTGACTCTAGGCCCTCCCTGGAGTGTGGTGTGGGGCTGGGGAGTGGGTGTTGAACACTGGACTGTGAACAAGCTGGGGCACCTGGCTGACGTGCCCATGGCCCCCTTCTTATGCATACCTACTTTCTAATAAAGTCGACAGTAAGGTCCCAGCTCCATCACTTAGGCGCTGTGTGGATTAGGGTACATTATTGCACCATTGTGAGTCTCAGCTTCATGACAATGCCCCTTCAATGCATTAATCCCTGTACCGGGAGAGAAAAAGAGACTCCTGGTTCTCTCCCCTTGTCTCCTGTTCCCATACATGGCTGATAACTTAGCATAATAACACATCATGATTATGCTTTGCAAGACAGTATTTAGCAAGACAAGATCTGTTTAGCTCAAGGGAAAATAATAAAGATCCAGGGCAACTTGAACTTGCTGGGCAGAGCTCTGGGACAGCTGCAAGGTGAAGCATGGCCTAAGGTGTGGAGAGGGGCATCAAAGGGGGAGAGAACCAGGCGGGAGAAGGGGCTCTGGGTCAACCTGAAAGAAGCAGGAGAACAGGTGAGCACTGTCCTCTGGCGCCCAGTGAATTCCTGATGAGCTGAGCATTTGAGCACCAGTCTCCAGGTGCTTCATGGCAGTACATCAGGGGTCAGGCCTCGTGGAGGTAAAGAACATGAACATGCAAAGACTTAGCGTGGCCTTGTGGAAATGGGACTAGGAGAATGCTCAACAGAGACAAATGCTCCAACAAGGAATGGTAGCTTTTTGCCCTGGCTGGTGTGGCTCAGTGGATTGAGTGTGGGCCTGCAAACCGAAGGGTCACTGATTCGATTCCCAGTCAGGGCACATGCCTGGGCCAGGTCCCCAGTGGGGGGCACCTGAGAGGCAAAAACATTGATGTTTCTGTCCCTCTCTTTCTCCCTCCCCTCTCTCTAAAAATAAATTAGTAAAATCTTTTAAAAAGAAAGAAAGAAAAGAAATGGTAGCTTTTTACTCCATTCTCACCCTCATCACATTTTGGCATGTATTAAAAGTTATGTGTACAAGTTTATCTCTCTCCCTCATCTTGAGTTCTTTCAAGATAGGGCCTGTGTCTAATTTTTCTCTGGTGGTTCCGTGCCTAGAGAATATATGGGGTATATTTGCAGAATATGGTCAAGGCCAGGTGAGTGTTAAGAGAGCCTGCCATAGCAGCACGGCCTAGGCTGTGAATGAGCAGGGGCTTGTGAGCTCAGGTGGTGCTGTGAGTGTTGGCAGATGTGACATTTCCCAGTGAGGGGCCCTGGCAGGTAGGTGGAGGGGATCAAAGCACAGGGCCCTCTTCCCAGCCAGAGAAGTGATCACTGACGAGCCCAGTGCTCAAAGGAAGGCTAATTGGGTCCTGAGGACTGATGGGTTCCTGGACCCACTTGGCATCCTCCCAGCCAAGGAGCACCTGCTTCCTTAAGAATTTAATTTTCCTCTGTTGAATGCAATCCTCTGATGAGGCATAGTTTGAGCTGTTTCTTTTTCCTTTTCCTCTTTGTGATTTTTTTAAGAGAGAGAGAAAGAAACATTGATTTGTTGTTCCACTTATTTATGCATTCATTGTTTGCTTCTTATATGTCCCCTGGCCAGAGATCAAACCTGCAACCTTGGCATATTGGAACGATGCTCTAACCAACTGAGCTTCCCAGCCTTTGCCTTCTTGTAATGAGCCACTCTTGTGGGAAGACTCCAGTCCCTGAAGACTTTTAGACACTGGGCTGGGATGGAGAGTGACACTTTCCTAAACAGGCCCCTAGCACAGCCAGCCTCTGTCTCCTTGCATCTGCTCAGCTGCCCATCACCCACCCTGCTCAGTGCTCATAGAGAGGTTTGCCTATGAGCTCATCCCTGGGCTGCCACTCCTAAGAGCTGGTGGGTGGGGGGCTGGAGGGTGGAGAGGTGTCTGAATTCAGGCCTCTAGCTCTTTTTCCTGGGGCCTGGCACACAGCAGGTGGTGGGCACACTTACCTTTCTTTCCCTGCTTAATGACTGTCCCTGCTGAGCAACCTCAGCTCGAGGTGGGTATTTGCTGTTCCTAGGGTTTTAATTCCCTCATGTTTTTAAACTTCCCCAAACTGACGATGGCAATGATATAATACTTATTTAGACTGTATGGATTTCTTTGCTTATCTTTACCTTTTAAATTAAATTAAATATATTTTAGTCACTCTTCTTCTGGGCTTATTGTCTTACTTTTCTTTTTATCAATGAAATAGTTTACTAGTTCTAGTTCAGGGGTGTCAAACTCATTTTTACTGGGGGCCACATCAGCATTGCGGTTGCCTTTAAAGGGCCGAATGTAATTTTAGGACTGTATAAATGTAACTACTCCTTAACTGTTAAGCAAGAGCTTGGTGCTGCTGCCGGGTAGAAACAAGGTGCCAGGCCAGATAAAACAAGGTGGAGGATCGGATTCGGCCTGCCTTGTGTTCCAATTCTTTTAAGGGAAAATATCTGGGATCAAACTGTCTCAGTGTATCTTTTTAAAAGTGTTTATTTGCCTCATTCTTAAATGATAGTTTAAATGGGTATAGAATTGTAGGAGTGATTCATAGTCCCAAGGTCATCTGGATATACTAAGCCCCATCCCACCAAATTCCATCCCTCACAGGAACATTTCTCTTGGTCATTTCTTTAAAGAGACATGCTGAAATCAATAAGAGCTTGTTTCCAAATGCATTGATCCCCTTAAGCCTAAACATATTGAGAGAGGGGAAAGAAATGTTCCACACTGGAATCTCCTAGGAAGATAATTTTCCCTAACACTTTGAAGGTATAATTCCATTGTTTTTTGGTGTCTATGTTGATGATAAAAACTCTGCTGTTTATCTGATAGCCATTCTTTGGTAGGTGTCTATATTTTTGCTAAACTAGCTTTTGTGATTATTTTCCATCCTGTCGCAGTTGTAAGTTTATATTTACTCATTCTGCTTGGGGCTTAGTGTGCTTATCCAATATATGACCACAAGCCTCTCTTAAACTCTGGAGGAAATATCACCTCTTTTCCAGTCTGTGAATTCTTTATAACTGGGACTCCTATCAGGCATGTGTTGTGGCTCCTCAATCTCTTCTCCACATCTTATACTTAGTTCCTCATAGTTTATATCTCTGTGATTTCTTTAGCTCTATCATCCTATGCAGTAATTCCTCCTTCAGTTTGATCTATTGGTTGTTTAACCTGATCACTGATTTTTTAAATGAATTACATTGTTTATTATGTAATTTTTTATTTGGTATCTTTTTCAATCCCATGATTAATTGCTTATAATCTCTTTTGCTTTAAAAATCTATTTTTTCTTTGATTTCTTTGAATGCTACAAGCAGATATTTGGAGTCCCGTTAGGTCTCTATACAATTTTTAGTTTCTAACTTCTGTTTTTTTATCATACCTGTTGATTATTGCTCACAGCTTTGGATTTCCTTGCATGCTTTGTAATTCTGTGGGTGAGGAATTGTCTTCTGTGGGGGATCTACATGCTTTGATTATGAAGTCGTTCCTATGGTGTGATGCTGCGATTCTTCCGATGTCTCTAAAGGGTGGTTTCTAGACCGGTTTCCACATGAGTTTCTAGGTTCAGGACATGTACACCATGCTGGTAGCATGAGAATACCGGTCCATGTCTTTATGCCGCACAGACCAGAGGTTTAGATATCTCACGAGTGACTATTTCCATCATAGGCCAGGATAAGCGACCCACCTGTGCCTGACATTTGGGCCCATGAGTAGAGTTCTTTCATCTCAGTTTCTAAATAGGAAAGGTCTTTCTTGACCCCTGGCTTTATTCAAGGATCTCAGTTCTAGTATCTCTGCTATTTGAAGACTGTAGCTTTGCTGTCTCTGTAAGTGAAAATTAAAACTCCAGCCTACCCATACACTGCATGATTCCGTTTATGTGGCATTTTAGAAAAGACAAAGCTATGGGTACAGAAATAGATCAGTGGTTGCCAGAGCCAAGAGGTGAGAGATGGGGTTGGCTGTAAAGAGCAGAGGGAGGCCTGGGGGGTGGTAGCACTGCTCTGTGCCTTCATGGGGGTAGTGCTTGCATGACTGCATGTGTTTGTCAAAACTCAGTACTCAACATTAAAAACGGTAGGTTTTTGTCCCTCACTGCCTGGCTTATTTCACTTAGCATAATGCTCTCTAGTTCCATATGATCTCACCTTTAACTGGAACATAATCAACAAAAGAAAAAAAGCAAACAAAATATAACCAGAGACATTGAAATTAAGAACAATCTAACAATAGCAAGAGGGGAGGGACAGTGGCGGGAAGGGTTTTCAGGAACCGATATAAAGGACACATAGACATAACCAAGGGGGAGAGTGGGAGCAGGGGAGGGAGGTGGGATTGGGGGGTGGGGAGGAATGATGGGGGAAAATGCAGACAACTGTAATTGAACAACAATAAAGTAATAAAATGTTTTAAAAAATGGTAAGTTTTACTGTATGCAAATTATACCTTCGTTTAATTTTTAAAAGATACAAAATAATAAGTATATATTCTTTTCAGTATACCTTTAATAAGCCAATAAAAAACCCCACAAAACAATTGAGCCCCTAAGGTGTGTGCAGGGCACGGTTCAACCCTGAACACTGCTGAGTCTCCTCTTTGTTAGCACATCCACCAATTTCTTTCGTTTCTGAATTTGGCTATAGGTTTGAAAACTTAATTTTCTGTACTTTGCCTAGCATTCCCATGTGTTTGGAGCAGGAAGGGGACTTGCCACATCAGCTTAGATCACTGTGGTGACTAGAAGTCAAATGCCCCACCATGCCTGGTTAGGCCATCGTACCGATGAGCCTCAGTACCTGGAAGTGATCATGCATTTTCCAGGTAAGCAGCTTGCTCCATTCAGGGTGGCCCAAATTGCCTTCCTCTCCCAATCTAGATACTGGGCCTTTATCTTTCCCCTATCTCCCCAGGGTTATGCTTCTGATGTCCTTGAAGTGCACTCTGTCTCAGGGGCTTCCTCTTGCAGCTGGTGAGGATTGGCTCACCTTGGAGCATCACACTGCTGCAGGCGGTCCTGCATCCATCTGTGCTCAGTGCCTGAATGAACCTAGGGTTGGACTCAGCATCCACGAAGGCATTAGCACTGGTGTCTGCTTTAGGCAAATGCTAGTTGCCCAATAATTTGGGCAAGTATAGCATTGTATTTGGCAGAATTAGAGGCTGTGTTACTAAGAGTAACCCAGCTCCAGGAGGTAGCACTGCTTCTGCCTTAATCATTCACATTAACATGTGAGGTGAGCTAAAGCCACTAAAGTCCAAAATGGATTAAATTAAGAGTAAAGTAGTTAAGGAGTTACAAGTCCGTCTCTATTCCACTGAAGATGGGACTTCGAAGCCTCATGCAAAGACAAATGGGATCATTAAACATCATAGAAATTATATAACTAATATTATTTTCTCAAAAATTTAAAAGCATGTTTAAAAATGTAGAGGAGTATAATGTGATGGTTTTTGTAAACCATACACAGATAGATAGATGAGAGAGGAAGGGAGGGAGGGGAGGGAAGAGAGAAGGATATCAGAGGGGGAAGAAGTCCCTAGAGATTATCCAGTATGGCCCTGTGGTTATACAGGCAGGGGAACTGAGGCTTATAAAGGGAGAGTGACTTATCCAAGGTCACACAGCCAACCAGCAGGCCTGGACAGTAGGTCAGTAGAGGCCAGGTCTCCTGAGTCCTTGTTCAGGGCTTGTCCCACTGGGCCTCCTGCTTCAAGATGTCAGATCGACTGTGCAGATGGGGTTGCTTGCTGACAGAGCCCGGGGACAGTGGCTCTGGAAGGTTTCCTGAGCCTGTGCCTGAAGGAAGGGAGAGCACCTGGTTAGAAGGTGAGGATGGTTGGAGGCACAGCGGGCACCAGCAAGCATCTGGCTGGCAGAAGCACAGGCCCCTTCTCTCAGCTGCCCCTTCAGCACAGCCAGGGGAAGGGGCAGGAATTCCCCAGGCCCTGAATGTCTGATGACAGGAAATGACTGGGAGACCCAGGTCACTGCACTCACTAATGAGGCTGCTTCCTAAAGAATGTGGGGCTGACTGAAAGGGACATCATCACTCTCCCCACAAGTGGCCCTTAGTGATTTGTGCAGCCTGACATGTACTTCCACCTTAGATCTAGAACAGGCTCTGGCCTTTAATATATTTGTGGATTCATCTCTTTCACTTGTTCAGGGGCTTTTTCAGATTGGAGGGGTTGTGGGTATAGCAAGGGGAGTGATCCAGCCCAGCCAAGAGAGCAGGGGATCACTTATACCCTTCAGAATGGCCAGTGCATTGGTGAGAGGAAAAGCAGATGGACTTTCAGTCAGTTCTATCCACTGTTTTAAATTCTCTGCAGACAATGCAGCCCTTCCTCCTGGACCTATGGGGACCGCTCTCACCGCCACTGTCCCCTGCATACAGACACCCCTTAGTAGCTCTCTGTACGGTGATCTACGAACTGCAGGATGGACTCCCATGGCTGCCCTGGATGAAAGGGCAGCTGGGATAGCAAGTATTAACCATTTCCAGCCTCTTCCATGGAAAGCGGCAAAGGAGGAGATGGTAGGTTGGCATGGCCTCCAACTCCTGTCTCCCCAAGGGTGGGCACTAGCCCTGGCATCTGGCAGGTGGGGCCTGGCTGTGGCCTAGAATCATGGGGGTTTTCTCACATCCGTGGAAACCACAGGGCCCTACCAGAGACAGATGTATTGACAGCTGTTGCCAAGACCCCTTGAGAGAGCCAAGGGGCACAGACGCTGAAGAGGAGGACCCCACAGAGATGAGGCACAAGGGTCCATGTTCTGGGTGGGTTTTGATTGGAGGCTCTGAATGGCTTTGAAGACAGATCCATCCTGTGGTTGGTAATCCCAATTTAAATTCAAAAGTGTTCAAAAGAGGTCAACATTGACCAAAGCAATCTCATGCAAAATATCAATAGCAAAAAAAATTCCAGTAGAAAAGCTGATATTTGGTTGTTGCTGTTGAAATGTACTTTCCTATGCATCTCACCATCATATACCAAAAATCTAACATCCCCGTCAGTGATGCTAAATATTCCTGTTGAACATTCCAATGAGTAAATGAGAGGAAAGGTTTGTTTGGAAAGTTGACTTCTGCGAATCGGCTTTGGGTGAATTGGTCTCAGCTTTCCGTAAACTGAACACAGCTGGAGTGACCTAGACTCACCTTCTGGTTGGAGATGTGAGGGCTGGAGTTACCGAGTCAGCCTCCATGGGGGTGAGTGTGGGCGCTGTGTCTACGGACTGGAGGTGTGACCGAGGCCCTGTGCAGTCCCAATGCTGTTACAGCTGCCCGGGTGAGTGTGTGCAGAGATGGCTTGGCTAAAGTGAACTTGCTGTTAATCTCCAAAGGGTCTCACTGGAGAAATTCACAACAGAAACACCTGGGTGATGTTTGTTCTAGAAGTACCAGCAGCATTGAGGGTTCAAAAGTCTGAGGGCCTTTTCTTTTTCAGGAAGAAAAGGTTTGATGCTTAAGAACCCCAGAGAAGACTATTTATAACGGTGTTGAGGATCTGAGTCTGAGCAAGACAACCAGGTGTCAGCAAAAGCCAGAGGGAGAAGGAGGTGAGGCAGCCACACCTACTCGCTGTGGCTGAGCTTAGGGGGAAAGTATGAAGCTGTGCCACCAGCTGGTCTGGTAAGTGGGACCTTGGAGCACCTGTGGGTGGGGTGGGAGGAGAGGGTGTGGTGGAGCAGGCCAAATCCGACTTTATGGAGCACATCCAAAGAACGTGGTCCCACCTGGCCCTTGTTAGAATCCCAATGCCGATTGCAAAAACAGTGTCATGTTTATTTTGTAAACAATCACAGCGTGTGAGGTGTGTGTATGGGAGTGGTGTAGCTGGGGTGAAAGAAGGTGCTTTGTGAGATTTAGAGAATTGCTAACCTGGTTCATTTCTTGAAAAAAATATAACATATTTGTTGATTGACTTGACTGTTAATCAGTTTTGCCTGCCAGTCTGCGCAACCGCTTGAGTACAGCGTAAGGCATGCTTAATCATTGTTGACATTTTTCTAATTGTAGTGTTGGCAGAGTTTTAGAAGTCACATAAATATTTTTATCTGAGTAAAGATGCTTCCTCGGGCGGGGGATGGGAAGTGATTTACTGTGTAAAGCATCTGAGAGCTTTGGACAGCACAGGCAGAAGGTGTGCTGTGATGGGCTGAAAGGGGACTTTATTCAATGGCTGTGTCTTAGTCTCTGGAGCAGATTCAGGGCCCTTGAGAGAGATTCGTGGTGCTGTCTGCATGTCTGGGGCCACTTGAGTCCTGGCCAGGCCTGAGATCCTGACTCATTAAGCTGTGTCTCTCACACTTTGGCATTTCTCCTAGCTCTCTGTTGCCATCTCTTTTCATAGCATCCCCAGCTCCAGCACTAACCAGGAAACACCCTGTATACCCCGGTCCCTCCAAAAAGAGAGAAAAGTCCCCAGAACATCTCCAGAAACATATATATGGGAAATAGGTCAGATATTAAAATTTTTACATTGGGCAGGAAAATGACAGTTCTGCAGAGAAATACACCATGTTGGAAAAACACTCCTCTTAAATACACAAATTGCTCAAAGAGTGGTTATTGGAGTCTCCGCATTGCCCACACAGTGGAATTTATTGGGTTCTCAAAATAGAGGGGAAGCGTGTAGGCTCTGAGTGGGTGTGTTATTTGTCTGTTGCTGCATAACAAATCATCCAAACCTGAGGGACTCACAACAGCATCACTGAATAACCCTCATGGTTTGTCTGGGTCAGGAAGGCAGGAGCAGTGTGCATGGGCAGCTCTGGTTCAGGGTCCCCTGAGGTGGCAGTCAGACAGCAACTGGAGCTGCAGTCATCAGAAGGCGTGTCTGACGCTGGAGGATGTGTTTCCAAGAAGACTCTCCCCCACGGCTGGCCAGGGGTGCTGGCTGTTGGCAGGGGCCCCACTTCCTCCCCATGTGGGCTTCTCCACAAGATTACTCCTGAGACTTACTGCCAACTTGCTATGTAAACAATATACCAATTTGCCTCTCAAAAGATGTTTTAAGAGAAAAAAAATTCTATGCCTCACTGGCCTATGCCCTAAACTAGGGGCTCTTTTCCTTAGAAATAAATTTGTACTGTAATATTTGTATGTACAGTTGCTACTAGCATTTTTTTTCCCGGCGTGAGTTGCGATGTGGTAACATTCAAGATAACATACTGGATTGTGTAAAGGTATAAACGTACAAATGGCACAGGAGTGGAGGCAACAGCAACATTTGGAATCTCACTGGGCAGCTGAACCAAAGGGCAATACTAAGTCCATAGTGGGAAAGTTGAGAAACAACCCAATGTGAGCATTCTGCGTGGTACTCGGGGACAGGGACACCTCGTTTTTCTGAAAGTCAGAGCAAAGTGGCATGCAAAAAAGGGGGGCTGGTTGCAAGTCAACTTTGAAAGCAGACACACCACAGGACTACCTCCCCACTGCTCGCAGCCAGGCCCTGTCCGTTCCACACCCCTGCTGAAGGTGCCTGCTCCACCTCCGAGAAGGGGAACACCCAGGGCCCGGAAGCCCAGGCCCAACCGACGGCAGGGGAGCAGTGCTGAAAACATCAGGAGTACGTGGAAGTTGAGATGGTCAATGTTGAGGCGCTCCAGGCTTTTCCCCCATTTAGCTCCCAGAATGCCGTCAGCCAGGTGTACACACTCCAGGCAGAAGGTTGATGATGCTTCTCCACGGCCTGGCCAAGAGAAAAATCCCCTAAGGTAACGGCATTTGGAATTTTCCACAAGAGGCCCAACCAGATCACAGCGTAGCCCTCACCAACAAGCCACACACTGCACTTTCAGTCGGCAACCTGCTTCACCCTTAAATATGATGGACAGTCAAGGACTGCTTAATATTCCATTAAGAGGCATGGTATAACTGACTCACGGTGTATCCAAGTCATGGGGCTCTTTGTAAGGTTTTATAGTTTGTTGATGTCTAGCACATTATTAGGTTAATTTCTATAGTTTTGCCTTATTTTTGTTGCCATCTGGGGAAGAAAACTTTCCTCCATACATGTATATATGAATATTGCCTCTTGTGTTCCTTTTATATTTTACAACGTTGTTGAGCTTTCTTACTGATGCTAAAAATTCTGAAATGAATTTTGGATTTTATGGGTTGGCAACTGCACCATCTACAAATTATGGTCACTGTGTCTCCTCCTCCCTGTCTATAGCTACAGAGACTTATTAGTTCTAACCAACTTCGTATGCCTTGGCTCCCCATTTTATTTGATTTTTCAACTGCAGTTTACATTCAATACCATCTCATACCAGTCTCAGATGCACAGCAAAGTGGCTGGAAAGACACATACTCTATCAAATGGTCCCCCTGCTGCCCCAAACACCCACTGGGCCCCGTACCCAGTTATCTCGACATCACTGACTGTATTCCCCATGCTGCAAACCCCATCTCTGTGGCTGTTCTGCAGCTACCAATTGTACTGCTTAATCCTTCACCTCTTCACCCAGGCCCCGACTCCCTTTGCCTCTGACAGCTGTCAGTCTGTTCTCTATATCTATGAGTCTGTTTCTATATTGTTTATTTTCTTCCTTAGATCCCACATATAAGTGAATTCAAATGATATTTGTCTTTCTCTGACTGGCTTATTTTACTTAGCATAATACTTCCATGTTCATGCATGCTGTCACAAAAGGTAAGATTTCCTTCTTTTTTATGGCTGATTAGTATTCCATCACGTAAATATACCACAGCTTTTTTACCCACTCATCTATTAAGGGGCGCTTGGCCTGCTTCCAAATCTTGGCTGTGGTAAATAACACTGCAATGCACATAGAGGTGTACATATTCTTTCAAATTAGTGTTTTGGGTTTCTTCAGATGTGTTTCCAGAAGAAGAATTTGGGTCATAAGGCAGTTCCATTTTTAATTTTTTGAAAAAACTGCACACTGTTTTCCACAGTAGCTGCACCAGTCTGCATTTCCACCAACGGTGCACTAGAGTTCCCTTTTCTCCATATGCTCGCCAGCACTTGTTGTTTGTTACTTTGTTTATGATGGCCATTCTAACCAGTGTGAAGTGGTATCTCATGGTGGTTTTAATTTGCATCTCTCCAATGGTTAGTGATGTTGAGCATCTTTTCACATGTCCATGGGCCCTCTGTGTGTCTTGCCTGGAGAAGTGTCTATTCGGGTTTTCTGCCCACGTTTTGACTGGGCTGTTTGTTTTTCTGGTGTTAAGTTGTCTGACTTCTTCATACAATTTGAATATTAACCCCTTATCAGATGTATCATTGGTAAATATGTTCTCCCACTCAGGGGGTGGTCTTTTCATTTCATTGGTGGTTTTCTTTGCTGGGCAAAACTCTTTTAGTTTTATGCAGTCCCATTTGTTTATTTTTTCTCTTGTTTCCCTTGCTCAAGGAGATATATGTTTTTCAAAAAGTGAGAAATGTCTGAGATTTTACTGCCTATGTTTTCTTCTAGGATTTTTATGGTTTGAATCTTACATTTAAGTCTTTACCCCATTTTGAGTTTATTCTTGTGTGTGGTGTAAGAAAGTGGTCTTGTTTTGTTTTTTTTTTTTGCATGTATCTGTTCAATTCTCCCAATACCATTTACTGAATAGACTGTTTCTTCTTTTGAAGGAATTAAGAAGTACAGATTTGTAGTTATAAAATAGTCACAGAGATGCAAAGTACAGCATAGGGAATAAAGTCAATAGTATTGTAATTACTACGTATGGTGCCAGGCGGGTGCTGAAAATATCAGGGGGGACACTTTGTAAAGTATATGATTGTCTAACCACTATGCTGTACATTTGAAATAATACAAAATAATATTGAATGTAAAGTGTGGTTGAAAAATTAATTTTTTATTATATTTTATTGATTATGCTATTACAGTTGTCCTGATTTTTCCCCTTTGCCCCCCTCCACCCAGAAGCCCCCACTCCCTCAGGCAATGCCCCCACCATTGTTCATGTCCATAGGTCATATGTATAAGTTCTTTGGCTACTCAATTTCCTATACTGTACTTTATATCTCCAAGGCTATTTTATAACTACCTATTTCTACTTCTTAATCCCCTCACCTCTTCACCCGTTCCCCCATAACCCCCTTCCATCTGGCAACCATGAAAATGCTCTCTGTATCCATGATTCTGTCTCTGTTCTTCTTGTTTGCTTAGTTTGTTTTTTAGATTCAATTGCTGGTAGATATGTATTTTTTACCATTTTATTGTTCATAGTTTTGACCCTCTTTTTCTTAAATAAGTCCCTTTAACATTTCATATAATAACGATTTGGTGTTGATGAACTCCTTAAAAAGCAGCAGGAGAAAAGAAGTTAGTTACCTACAGGGGAGTTCCCATAAGACTGATTTATCAAAAGAAACTTTGCAGGCTAGAAGGGATTGACAAGAAATATTCAAAGTCATGAAAAGTGGGGACCAACAGCCAAGATTGCTCCATCCAGCAAAGCTATCATTTAGAATCAAAGGGCAGATGAAGAACTCCCAGACAAGAAAAAACTAACTGACCAGACTGTTTTTACCCCTCTGTCTGTTCTTGCCTACTTTGTCAAATATTAATTGACTATATAAACATGGGTTTATTTCTGAGCTCTCTATTTTGTTCCATTGATCTATGCCTGTTTTTATGCCAGTACCATGATATTTTGTTTATTATGGCCTTATAGTATAGCTTGATATTAGGTAACATGATACTTCTAACTTTGTTCTTTTTTTTTCTAGATTGCTGAGTCTACTTGAAGTCTTTTGTGGTTTCATATAAATGCTTGGATTGTTTGTTCTAGTTCTGTGAAATACACCATTGGTTGGATCTATAGATTGCTTTGGGTAGTGTGGACATTTGAATGATGTTAATTCTTCCTATCCATGAACATGGTACATGCTTCCACTTATTTGTACCTTCTTCAGTTTCTTTGTTCAGTATCTTGTAATTTTCTGAGTGTGGGTCTTTTACATCATTGTTTAAATTTATTCCTAGGTATCTTTTGTTGTTGTTGTTGCAGTTGTAAATGAGATTGTTGTTGTTTTTTTCTCTTGCTGATAGTTCACTGGCATATAAAATGCCCCTAATTTCTGAATATTGATTTTATATCCTGCTACTTTATTGAATTACTTTATCAGTTCTAGTAATTGTTGGGTGGAATCCTTAGAGTTTTCTATGTAAAGTGTCATGTCATAGGCAAATAATGACAGTCTTACTTCTTACTTTCCAATTTGGATGCCTTTTATTTCTTCTTCTTGTCTGATTGCTGTGGCCAGGACTTTCAATACTATGTTGAATAAGAGAGGTGAAAGTGGACACCCTTGTCTTGTTCTTTTTTTTTCCTTTTATTTCAAGCTTTATTTTTATGTTGTTCCTTTTTATTTTAACCTTATT
>VMDR010008899.1:0-35070 GCA_007922815.1 Macrotus californicus
CAGGTGGTAATAAAGCAGCCAGTATATTTGATGTACCAAGAAGATATGCTAGCAATTTTCTTTACACCATTATTTTTATTATTAAAATAGACCACTAACTTCTTCAATTTCTAGATTTACAAATTTATCAAGTACGAGAACCACCATTCAAACTGACAAAGATATTATAGTCAAGCAGTAAGAAAGCACTGATTTTTAGTCAGTTATAGAATAAATGATTAACCATTAATAGCTCGCAGAGAAACACCATGTACAAAAAAGCAAACTCTATCAATAAAGCCAATACAGATACCACATTCTTTCAAAAGGTAATATAAACTATAAATGCCTGGTCCTATCAAAACAAGAAAACAGTTGTTAAAGCATAGATTGCTAGGTTCTGCCACTCAACTTGCTGATTCAACTGCTAGGTGTAGGGCAGGACCGAGAATCTGCATTTCTAACAAGCTACCTGGAGATGTTGATGCTGCTTGGAGAACTACTATGCTCTACAACCCTAAATCACTTAACAGCACTTTTTTCAGAACAAAAGTGCTAACGTTAATGATCCCCACAATCACTTGTCAAACGTCATTTACCAAACATGATTTATGTAATAAAATTAAGACACATCAGAGAAGCCTTATTATCCTCAGAACTTATCAAACAGTGCTTGCTCAAATTTGGGACATGCTTCTATGAACAAGTCCACAAGGTATCTCTCAAGCCCTTGATCAGCGGTACTGCATCAATGAAGCCTTCTTTGACTCCCCCTCGCTGGAAATATTGGATTGGCCAAAATGTCCGTATGGTTTTTTCTGTAAAAGTCATTTTTCTTTTTTACCAAAAACTTGATTCATTTGGGTATTTTGAGTATGTTGGCTATCTCCCGTTATTGGTTTCTAGAGGTAGAGGCCAGGGGTGCTGCTAAACATCTTCCAATGCATAGGACAGACCCATAGCAAAGAATCATTTGGCCAAAATGTCAATACTACTAAGAAACTTCACAAACCACTTCTGACACGTTCCGTCACAGTACCTTCCTCCATATACTGCACAAATCTTTTTTAAATAATAAAGCACAATGCACTGAAAAGAGGTATATTTTCTTCCATCTTCAATATTAAAATGGCTGCAAAAATTCACCAATTTTGGTAATTTTTTTTTAAATGCACACCGATATGAGAGCTGTCACAATGTAATCCAACAAGATTGTTTCAAATGAAGTTAAAGACAACTAAACACTACTAGAGCCATCATACGGAAAAAACTACAACTTTTCGGACAACCTAGTAACCACTTACTCCAATGAACCAAACTTCTCACTTGCATTACCCATAAGAAAATGATGTGCCAGCCTGTAGTAAGTTTAACAGGGGCACAGCTGGACAAATTTTCACGTTCCTCAGGGTTCTTAGCCCAGGCTCTCCTAAAGTACTGCACGTGTGCTCAGTAAATAGTTAGAATCAGTACCTTTGATTGCATCGCTGAAAAAAAAGGAGGCACAGTTAAGTAGGTCAAGCTTCTACAGAGAAATAAAGTCAAAATAAAATCCTTTTAAAGTGACTACAGCAGTAAGTTACACTACTTAACAATTTAGGTACAGGTTCAGGAGTAAGAACACTGAAGTGGGACGCTTCAAACCCAGCTTCACAACTAACTTACAATATAACCCCTCGAGTTGGTCAATTAACCTACTCTGCTCAAAAAATTCATTCACAATCCCAAATTAGGCCATTTGTTTTTAAAGATTAATCTGCCATAGAAAGAGTACACGCAGCATAGGGACCTGCTGCCCAAGTATTGATTATTCCCATGTTGTTATTTATATTAAAAATATGTTTTATGGCATGTAACACCCATGCTACCACCAGACCAATAAAAAAAGGCTCAACTTGTACATATAGTTCCGACCAATTTCCTTAAAAAGAAGAATCACCCTTTTGTGGTATTTCCAACATCACAAAACACAGCAAAGAATTCAGCAACACTTGTAAGATGGCTGAAGTTATCTGAAATTTTTCGTATCATGAACTACAATTCTTCTATGATATTTCCACATAACCCCATTATATCATCTTTCATCCGCCTACCTACCCTTAGTCCACTGTGAACTCCTTCAAGGAAACAAAGGGGGAGGAACCTAAACTTATTTATACCCCAATACCTGACAGTGTAGCAGGTGCTCAAGAAATAAACGGAACCATTGTTGCCATTCATGGTCTTACACACCCCCATAGCTCCTGAGACTGCTATTATCTCCATTCGGCAATTTAGGGAAGCAATGAGAATCCACAGCAGCTCAAGGAACTCAAGTCATAAATACAAGAAAAGCATATCATATTTGGAATTCTAGTTAACCCAGGGTGGAGTCCAAGGTCATTAAAGATCATAAAGGGATTTCCTTCTGAAAATCAGGTCAATTTTAGAAGTTTCAGGGGATTTTCTGTTGTTGTTGTTTAAACACACACAGGCAGTCCTCGTTATTTTGAACAGTAGATGGGACAACAAAAATGACCGTGTAAGATGAGACAAGCAAAGCGACCTTAGCCAGCAGGAATTTTTCCATACTTTAAAAATGGCAAAACATTAAAAACTGTCCATTAAAAGTGTATAAGGAAATAAAAACAGAGCAAAACTAATACAGAAATGGGAACCCTTGTGAACGAAAGGGCTTGCTTTCTTTGTGAATAACTGACCCAGTAATCTGAACAGCTCGCCTCCTCTAGTGGCATCACATATGACACAGAGCCATCATCTTTTGTATTTTGCACATCTTGGGGAATTGTCATACTCTGGAGTTGGGACCAGCTTCTAAGATTTTCATCCCTTGCACTTTCAATGTCATAAAATATCTGTGACAGTCCCATTAGTGTGACGTTTTCTCCAGAGTCACGTCCTCTGGGACATTATTACCCTTTCATCACACCACTTTCCTCATTTGTCCCTAAAGTTTGCCTTCATTAAATAAGCTCCTGTGAGTGCATGTACAGAGTCTCTGGGAAAGTGGCAAAGAGAACATTCTATTCTTCTAGAACTCCATTTGCATTTTTATTCCAATTTCACTCTCAGAATTATCACTTTTAAATCCTTTACTGCACTTTCACTTTTACTGACACAAAGGTGTGGTTTAATAGAAGTTATGTGGTGCTCAGACGACAGTACGCCTATTGAGAAAACAACTAATATAATGAGGGAAGTTTCTAATGGCCATAAATATTAATCAGATTATCTGCTTTTTTAAAATCTTCATGCAGGAACCATCATATGCAAAATCAAAAGGCACAGCAAACTGTAAAAAATAGCTGTAACTCATAACCCAGGTAAAGAATTCACTCCCTTCATATACAAATAAATCCATAAGAAAATGATTTTCCATTCATGAATATAGGTAATAAAGAGCTTACAGAAAATAAAAATTTGAAGGCAAACATGAAAAGATGCCTATAAAAATTTAAAGCTTGAAATATGAGAAGATTCTCTCCTCCTAAGAAATATGCAAATTATGGTTTCACTGAGAACTACACCTTCTGATACAAGCTGGATGAGTCTCAGATATACTACTGAGCAAAAGAATTCATATGAGAAGACACACACTATGTGACTTAAGAACTGTGGAAACAATGAATTGATGACGTTAAGTCAGGATAAGGGGTTACCTTTCCAGAGGCTGGGGATGGAGCAATGACCGGGACAGTAGTTACACAGGTGTGTTCCAGTTGTGAAACTCATCAAGGTATTATTTTTTGTGCCTGTTAATGTATTATGTGTGTTACATAACGAAACACCAATCACTAAGACACACGAGACAGCGTTTTTCATACACCAGTGCGGTGAAGACAGACAGCGCTGTAACACTCTGAGCGGCACACTCTAACACTGCTGGGGGGGAGGAGTCTCCGATTAGTGCGACCTCCATGGGCACAACCAGGCAGTGAAAGTTAAAGATCCACACATCCTTTCACACCAAAACCCGACTGTGGGGAATTCACCCTTCAAAACATCTGCATACATGCAAAGTACCTGATACACAAACTTACTCGTCGCAGCACTAGCGACAGAAGTTAAACAACTTTCTGTCCGTCAGTCGTGGCCTGGTCAGAGAAAAAGAGAACGAAGAAGCCCTTCAGGTACTGAGAGGGGCATGACCATCAGGATGTAGTTTTAGACTAAAAGGGAGGAGGGAAAGAAAAGCAAAACAATATGTATAACATATACTACTTTTTTAAATTGAGAGAAAACATTATATATTTCATTAAATGTAACAGAATCACTTGTTGGAGAACTCCTGGGAAAATGGTTATACTGGCTGCCGCAAGGAGAACCAAGTGGCTAGGGAGCAGATGTCAGAAAATTGTTCGATGTGTACGCATTTGAGCATTTTCAACTTTGAAACACATAAAATGTTCAAATGTTTAAAATGATTAAGTTAAAAATGAGTACCTGAAAGGGAAGCAAAAACAGAGATCCCATAAAGAAATGATCAGAGCCTAGATTAAAATAACTGCTAACAACTCCTCAGAGAAGTACTGTCTAGAAATGTTTTAAAAAGGAAAGAGTACAATATTTTAGGTTAAATGTACTGTGAAATCAGTTAAATTACTGAGACTTATTGTGAGGTCACTGACACAACAGCAAAAGGAAACTACATTTCAGAGAATAAAGAGAATCTACTTAGCAAAATAGGGGCATCCATTTCAACACATCTACTTGACTATTTCACATGAATCCAAATAAAGAAGGGTTGAGTTCTAAATACTTACAGAGAGAAACGAGTATGACAAACCCCCCACCCTCAGAAGTTTTGCTTAATGTCAGATGAGCTACCTGTAAGAAGCAGGAGTTTGAATGTTTTCCTTATCTACATTCCCGCCGTGTGTGGAAAGGTTATGTCAGTGACTCACTATCAGGTCCTTGCCATCTTCTGCTTCCACTACTTGGTACAGTGAGAACAAGTCTGGTTTTGGAGTCCTCATGACCCAGGTCCCAGCCACCTCTGCCAAGTGATTACTAAGAAAAGCCTTGAGTGCTGTACTTAACTTTGAGCTTCAGATTACAGTAATTCAAAAAAGCATTAGTACTGTCCACCCTGTAGTGTCCACGTAAAATTAGAGATACTATGTTAGAAAAAAAGTTAATGTGATGTTCGGTGAATAAAAAGTACTTAAAAAAAGGGTAGCTATGATTGCTTCATCTGTTTGTAAAAAAACACTGTAAATACTTTTATAGGAGACATTTCACAGAGAACACAAAAGGGGAAACTAGCTTATTTGCCTGGTCATGAAGACCCTTAAACAGGAGTCAAGGAAAGATGAAGGAGTAAGAATCACCCTCAGTTTTACACCCATTCCTGCTTATCACTCGCTGCCTCCTGACCTTGCCAGTACACAAAATGCCTGCCCCTCTCCAAGATGCTTAGATCCCAAAACTAAAAGTTTGAGTGGGGGGGAAACCTACATGGAAGATACTTTTGGTCATTCTGAATATCCACTGTCAATTTGTAAACACAGTAACGAAATCGTTCACATCTTCCGACACAGACACAATTTCTGCAGTAGTAGCCTTTACAGTGTAGTGGAAAAATAAAAATAAAAACGTAAACAAAAAGCATGGCTGAGGGTTAATTCCAACAAGTTTGCAACTGGCCTGAGTATATTCCTGAAATAAGAAAAGTACCTAAGACAGCACTTACTCTTGATCAAAGCACAAAGCACATCGATAAATTACGTTGCTTCGAAACCATGGGTCCAGTGAGCTTAGGGTTGTTCACATCAAAACGCCACAGAGGCTGTGGGGTTAGAGAATAATGGCCAGGAATGGAAGAAGGGACACCTGAGCTAAGGTACAAATGAGAAGAATCCAAGCAACTGACACTCGAAGCTAATAGAATCCCAAGCAAGGGCACGGGCTCAGAGGTGAGGACAGGTTTCACTTGCACAAAAGCCAAGTGCGGCCAGAGCCCACGGAAGAGCGAGTGTAAAATTAAACCAGAGAGGGCCTTGTAAGACTGGATTTCAACTACCCCAACAGCTTTATTTCGGCCTCACACAACCATTACAATGCCTTCACTCCAACCATTACAATGCCTTCAGATTAAACTTCCTAAAAGACAAATAAATGATATAATTTGACAGCTTAAAATAAATAAATCCAAATCCTCAGGATGACATTACTTTTGCTTGTGAACCCTCTCCTATCACTTAAGGGGGATTTTTTTGGTATTTGTTTTTTTTAATATATTTTATTGATTATACAGTTGTCCCATTGTTTTTCTTCCTTCTATTCCCCTATGCCCTGTACACCGCCCCCCCACCAGTATTTCCCCACCTGAGTTGATGTCTATGAGTCATACATATAAGTTATTTTGCTTCTGTGTCTCCCGTACTATTCTTCAACTACCTCTATTTTGCGCCTACCATTTAGGCTTCTTATTCCCTGCACTTTTACCCCTCCTCTCCCCCTGCCCTCACCCCACTGGTAACCCTCCATGTGACATCCGTTTCTGTGATTCTGTTCCTGTTCTAGTTGTTTGCTTAGTTCATTTTTGTTTTTGTTTTTTTTTACGTTCAGTTGTTGATAGTTGTGATTTTGAGTCTTTTACTGTTCATATTTTAATCTTATTTTTCTTAGACAAGTCCCTTTAACATTTCATATAATAAAGGCTTGGTGATGATGAACTCCTTTAACTTGACCTTATATGAGAAGCACTTTATCTGCTCTTCCATTCTAAATGAAAGCTTTGCAGGATAGAGTAATTTTGGATGTAGGTCCTTGCTTGTCATGACTTCAAATACTTCTTTCCAAACCTTTCTTGCCTGCAAGGTTTCTCTTGAGAAATCAGCTGATAGTCTAATGGAAACTCCTTTGTAAGTAACTGTCTCCTTTTCTCTTGCTGCTTTTAAGATTCTCTCCTCCTCTTTAATCTTGGGTAATGTAATGATGATGTGCCTTGGTGTGTGCATCCTTGGATCCAACTTCTTTGGGACTCTCTCAGCCTCCTGGGCTTGCATGTCTATGTCCTTCGCCAGACTGGGTAAGTTTTCCTTCATTATTTGTTCAAATAAGTTTTCAATTTCTTGCTCTTGCTCTTCCTCTTCTCCTTTGAGCACCCCTATGATTCAGATGTTGAAACATCTAAAGTTATCCCAGAGGTTTCAAAATGTCTCTCTTTTTTGGGGGGAGGGGGAATTGTTTCTTCATTGTGTTCTGGTTGAATGTTTATTTTTTACTTCTGCTCCAAACTGTTGATTTGAGCCCCGGTTTCCTGCCCTTCACTGTTGGTTCCCTGTACGTTTTCTTTTATTCCACTATCCATAGCCCCTACTTTTTCCTCTATTTTGCGACCATACTCAACCATTTCTGTGAGCATTCTGATTACCAGTGTTTTGAACTCTGCATCTGATAGGTTGGCTCTCTCTTCATTGCTTAGTTGTATTTTTTCTGGAGCTTTGATCTGTTCTTTCATTTGGGGCATGTTTCTTTGTCTCAGCACATGTGCTGCGTAGTAAGGGGCAGAGTCTTATGTATTTGCCAGGGTAGGGCAACCCATGTTGCTGCCTTGTGGCGCTGTATGTCAGGGAGGTGTCCAAAAGGGAACAACACAGCTTGCTGGGCTCTCGGCAGGCTTTCAGTGACTTCCTCCGCTACCAAGAAGCAAACTGGGCCCTTCTGGTGTTGATTCCAGAGTGGGAGGGCCTGCATACGTTCTAGAATCCTGTGGGTCTCTCCAACAAACTGTCCTATGAGGTTGGGAATTACCCCTCCCTCTGCAATCCCCACAGATTTTTACAGCCAGAAGTTTTGATGCTTTATTTTCCCCGCACTGGAAACCTATGTTGCCCAGTCTGTCTCGCTCCCCAGTTGTTTCTACTGGTCTGTCTGCACGGAAAAGTGGGACCACGCATTTCACCAGCTGCCACCTCGCCCGCCCAGTCTTCCAGCCACTGCCTTACCACCAGTCCTCTCTGCCCCAACTGCCCATCATCTCCGCCACTCCTACCAGTCTGGAGGAATGTTTCTTCTAGAATTCCTTGGTTGCCAGACTTCCATACAGTTCAATGTTCTAGCAGTTCTAGTTATTTTTTGTTTTTAAATTTGTTGTTGTCCTCTTGGTTGTGTGAGCATGAAAAAGTGTATCTACCTATGCCTCCAGCTAGGGATATATGCCCAAAGCCCTAGTCACGTATGCTCCAATATTTTGTTTACTTTTTACACCAGATATGTGCCCAGTAAACACACTCTATACTGGATAACAATTAAGAACTAGGCATTGCTTTTTTGCACAAACCTAAGACTAACAAAGGGAGCCACAAGCTGTGGATCACTGATAGCTCCAAACAGGTTGCTCAGCGCCAGTCACAGGCAGGGTCTGATTTAGGCCTGCACTAGAGTCTTGCAGATCTACCTGATACATAGAAACAACAACAAAGATGCAGTCAAAAATGGGAAAACAAAGAAACAGGCCCCAAATGAAAGAACAAGAAAATTCTCCACAAGAAGAACTACATGAAATGGAGGCAAGCAATTTATCAGATGGAGAGTTTCCACTAACGATTATAAGGATACTCAACAGCATGAAAAGAGACACAGAAAAAAATAAAAAGGGCCAGTCAGAAACAAAGAATGCCGTATCTGAAATAATACACTGGAAGGAATAAACAGGAGGTTCAATGAAGCAGAAGACTGAATCAGTGATTTGGAAGACAATATAGAAAAAACACTCAAGCAGAGCAGGAAAAAAGAATTTAAAAAAAAAATTAGGGGAGGTTAAGAAACCTTTGGACAACATCTGCATCATGGGAATACCAGAAGGAGAAGAGAGTGAGCCAAGGATTGAGAACCCGTTTGAAGAAATTAATAACCAAAAATTTCCCCAATCTGGTGAAGGAAAAAGACATACAGGTCCAAGAAGCTCAGAGAATCCCAAATAAGGTAGACCCAAAGCACGTTATAGTTAAAAATGACAAAGGTGAAAGACAAGGAGAGAATTTGTAAAAGCCACAAGAGAAAAGCAGGTAGTTACCTAATAGGGAGCTCCCATTAGACTGTCATCTGATTTCTCAACAGAAACAGTTCAGTCCAGAAGGGATTGGAATGAAATACCCAAGTGATGAAAAGCAAGGACTTACAACCAAGGCCAATTTACCCAGCAAAGCTATCATTTAAAATGGAAGGAGAAATGAAGACTTTCCCAGACAAGAAAAAGCTAAAGGAGTTTGTTAACTGCAAAACAGCACTGCAACAAATGTTGAAGGACTTGCTTTAAGAAGAACAAGAAAATGAAACAAAAAGAGGAAAACACTTTAAAAATGGAATGGCAATAAATACATATCTATCGATAATCACCTTAAATGTAAATGGCTCAGATGCTCCAATCAAAAATCATAGGGCACCTGAATGGATAAGAAAACAAGACTCATATAAACGCTGCCTCCAAGAGACCCACCTCAGAATGAAAGATACACACAGACTAAAAGTAAAGGAATGGAGAAGATTATTTCATGCAAATGGAAAGGAAAAAAAAGGTAGAGTAGCAGCAATACTTATATCCAGCAAAACAGACTTTAAAACCAAGGCTACAGTAAGGGGTAGGGCACTACATATTGGTAAAGGGAACAACCCAACAAGAGGATATATCCCTAAGTAAATATTTATGCACCAAACATAGGAGCACCTAAATATGTAAAACAAATCTTGATGGACATAGAAAGAGCAACTGACAGAAATAGTCATAGTAGGGGAATTTAACACACCACTGATTTCAGTGGATAGATCTTCCAGACAGAAAATTAGCAAGGAGACAGCAGACCAAATGGCACACAAGAATAGATCAAATGGATTCAACTGATATCTTCCAAATGTTTCATCCTAAAGCAGCTGCATAGACACTTCTCCAAAGAGCACATACAGATGGCCAATAGACACATGAAAATATGCTCGATGCCACTCATCATCAGAGAAATGCAAATTAAAACCACAATGAGATGCCATCTCACACCTGTCAGAATGGCCATCATCAATAAATCAACGAACAAGTGCTGGTGGGGATGTAGACATAGGAGGATCCTTTTGCACTGTTGGTAGGAATACAGATTGGTGCAGCCACTGTGGAAAGCAGTATGGAGATACCTCAGAAAATTAAAAATGGATCTACCTTTTGACCTAGCGATCCCACTTCTGGGAATATATCTGAAGTCACCCAAAACACTAATTCAAAAGAACATAAGCACCCCTACCTATGTTCACTGCAGTGTTATGTACGATAGCCAACATATGGAAGCAGCTCAAATGTCCATCAGTTGATGAGTGGATAAAACAACTATCGGGCATTTACATAATGGAATACTACTCAGCTGTAAAAAAAAAGAAAAAAGAAAATTTTACCCTTTACGACAGATGGACCTGGATGGAGAACATTATGCTAAGTGAAATAAGGCAGCCAGAGAAAGACAAATACCATATGATTTCATTCATATGTAGAATCTAATGAACAAACTGAACAGGCAAAATAGACTCACAGCAGGATAACAGCTAGTAGGGGGGGTGTACTGGGGGTGGATGGAGGGATCGAGCAAAAAGGAAAAAGGACTCATGGACTATAGTGTGGTGGTTACAGGGTGGAGTGGGGTATAAGAGGACTCGATGGTAAAAACAAAAGAAAAAGGAAGAATAAAAGAAGAACCAGACATTATCTTCTCTCTAAAGTTTGAATAAAATATACACACCCACACACATACACTCACTATATTGGACAGCTGTTGTTTGGGGTGCCAGCACCCAGTCTCCCCTCTGGAGCAGCACTCCACTTTTGTCTTAGAGGACTACACAGCTTCTGCTGCTGAGTCTAGGTTAGATTTTCAGTCAGAGTGTCCGCTCCTACCCTGGCCAAAGACAGATGAGATTCTCTCCTAAATGTCTAAGTGCACAGAGAGAAAAACTATAAAGAAAAATAACAGGAACTGAATATTAGCCATTGCCAACCAGCTCAGTCCGTTATTTCTGTGACTAGATTTCCTGTTCTTCACTTTTTCTTGGATTCAGTAAATACATCTTTCTTCTTTTTTGCTTCAGTTATCCAGAATCCATGTCTGTTGCTTACAACCAAAAAACCAGGAGTCAAGAAGCCAGGAGTGTAAGAGAAGTCAGAAGTCACACTGCAACAGAAATCATAAAGCACGGAAAAGTAAAACCTCATCTAGTGGGACACAGAACTGAGCTATGAGGGCAGAACACTGGAGCTGGAACCTAGTACTGCTTCTACTGAAGGGAAACATGAGAGTCAGTCCCTAGACTGTTACAGTCTAGGAGATGTGCCAATTATCCATGAAGTCAGAAAATGAAAACAATCAGTTATGGTCAAAATAGTACTATAATTCTCTGAAATGCCTAGTCTTGTGGTTTTAAAATGATTCCTGTTTTTCCTAACATCCCTTATGTATCCCTGAACTAAAAATCCCATTTGGCTGGAGGTAATTTGAGAGACACTGTTCCTTAAAAGTCAAAAAAAACAGTAACAAAAAGGCACATCTGTAATTTCCCAACTCTGATTCCCTCTTGCAGGTTATTCTACCTCCACCTGCTTCCCCTCACACTGCAGGGTGGGCATGTCTATGTGCCTCTACACTGGTAAATTGTTACCTACCTCTCTAAAGACAAAAATGTTTGAATCTCAGTGCCTACTTAGTATGACAAGTGGCATATAATAATAATACTGAAGATAAAAACCTTCCAATTATTAAATATCTACATCAGGGGGTCCCCCAAGCCCCAGGGCCGCAGACTGTTAGTGGTCTGTGGCCCATTAGGAACTGGACCGCACAGCCGGAGGTGAGCAGGGAGCAAGTGAGGAATGCTCTGCTCACATTACTGCCTGAGCTCCGCCTCCTGACTGTAGCCCCCACCCCGTCTGTGGAAAACTGTCTTCCACAAAACCAGTCCCAGGTGCCAAAAAGGCTGGGGACTGCTGACATTGTTCCTAGCTCTGCTAGGCATTTCACATTCATTTCTAATCCTCACAATCAAGCTAACAAGATATCATTACTCCCAGTTTAGTTGCAACAACAGACTCAAAGAAGGAAAATCTAAGCCCAGGAAGCTAGAACCACCGACCTATGTCTACCTGAATTTGAGTCCCTCCATCTTCCTATTATTCTAAAAGATCAGGGTCTAAATCAGGGGTTTTCAAACTACAGATCAACCAAGTAGTACATCATGAAATCAAGTTACTGGGGCATATCCCGTTTGTTAATGAAATGTAGACAGTATGAGTTTATCACATGAAAGGCCAATACTGTTTCATGAAATTCACAAACTTCAGTGTCAGACACATACGCACAAGGCAGCAATGAAGACGTATGTCTTACTGCTGACCACAAGACTACAGAGTCTACAAGCCACCATATTACAGCTGTATACTCACTGATACAGCCTGATTCCTTTATCAAAGGCCTGATGGTTTAAAACCCGTGGGCAGTAAAATCCTTTACCTAAGAGCCTAAAGACATTACAACAATAGTAACAACAACGTTTCCAAGGTATTAAATAAAAAGATGTTTGGGCCCTGACTGCTGTGGCTCAGTGGGTTGAGTGTCAGCCTGGAAACCAAAAGAAAGGTCATTTCCCAGTCAGGGCACAAGCCTGGGTTGAGGGCCAGGTCCCTAGCTGGGGGCGCGCAAGACGCAACCTACTGACCTACCTCATGTTTCACTCCCCCTCTTTCTCCCTCTCCCTCTCGCTAGAAATAATTAAAATCTTAAAAAAAAAAATGTTTGGGACATAAGTACCATGTTTTCCCCCTCCAGCAAAATGCTAAACCTACACTGCACATCCATACAAAACTGCAAAGAAAACGATCTGGCAGTTCTTTCCCTCTCTTCCCCAGGCTTTCACTAAATCATTTAAAAAACGATTTCCTATGCCCTAACCAGTGTGACTCAGTTGGGCGTCGTGCTGCCAAGCAAAAGGTCTCTGGTTCGATTCCCAGTCAGGACACGTGCCTGGGTTGCGGGTTCAATTCCCAGTCAGGGTGCGTACAGGAGGCAACCGAAGTTTCTCTCTCACATCGACGGTTCTCTCCCTCTCTGTCTCCCTCCATTCCTCTCTAAAAATAAATAAATAAATAAATAAAATCTTCTTAAAAAATCATTCTCTTTTTTGCTATGCATCACTGGAGATCACAACTCAATTTTATCAGTTTTCTGACCATTTTCATGAGTGACTGAATATTTTCCAATATATATTGTCTCAAAGATATAACTTCATTCACGTATAACCTTATATAACCCCCCCCCAAAAAAGAAAATTTAAAAAGCCCACTCAGAAGGTGTTGGCCAGCAATGTCACTGCAGTTGGGCATGTTTTCTTCTACAAGAGGCCATATGGCCAGACAGCAGCAGTGAGCATTATAGCAAAGACTAAAAATTAAAACATTCTTATTGGGGGAAAATAGAAGATTTGGTACTGTATTTTGCCATGTATAATGTGCACCCATGTTTTTGGCCCAAGCTTACAGAAAAAAAAGCTTTCATTTTACTTTCTTAATCCAATTTGTTATTTATTTATATTTAGGTATTTGCTTTTTGCATTATAAAGGAATTTTATAACAAATATTACAAAACACAAGAACAGATAGAGGGTATTGAAGGCACTATACATGTGTAACGCACATCCTCACTGTTCCCTCAAAAATCTGGGCAAAAAAAATACGTATTACACACGGCGAAATACGGTAATTCTTCTAGGGTACAAAGAAGTCATTCATATTGAAAGACAGATGTGCTTGGGAACTTATCTACCTTTAGAATCAGTCTAAAATTAGTTACAGTTCAAGGCAGTGGGCTGAATAAATGTATTTACCTCTCTTCTCCTTTCCCAAGGTTCCCCTGAAATGTCAGGAACAAAATTTAAAACAAAACAAAGCAATAGCACTGTTGCTAAACAAGAAGAAACTCACTGGATGATCATAAGTTTTAAAGAATTCTGGCCAGACAGAAAGCAGAAGAGTGAATTCACTTTGGAGTAAAGAAGAAACCACATATAAGATACCAACGGCTTTCCAAGAACACCCTAGAAAAGTTCCAAGTTCTAATCAAACTAATCAAAACTACAAAGAGGAAGAAACAATAATGGTATTTCATCAGGGTGCTGCATTACCTTATTCTGGGCAGATGACCCCTCCCTCCCCTCTCACTTTGTGAACAGAGATGCTGCTGGTGGTAGCTTTTGCCTTTAGTATAAAGCCAGAGAGCTGGTCTCTACTGAGCAGGCATTTCTACCTAAAAGCTTCCTATGAGTAGCCAGGCCTGAGAGAAAAGCAGAACAGAAAGGCAGAGGGCACAGGAACCCTCTAATGTGAAGAAAGAAATAAGGGGGGTAGGGGTGGATGGGGTGAAGGAGAACAGGGAGCAAGCTCTTAATACCAATGGAATGAAATATGCCAAAGCACTGCTCCCCGTAAGTACCTAAAAGACTCCAGTTATACAAATGAGAATGGCGCCACCTTGCCCATTCCTCACCCACCCTCCCTAGGAGGAGGTCTGATCTGCGGGTCTATACCTAATCTCACTTCATAGAACCCATCACACCAAAACTACCAGTCAAGACAGAGGCCACAGGCAGAAAGAAGTCCATATTGCATCAGACACATTTCAACTGCCAGCACTAACCCAGATACACCAAACATTTGGGGAAAGCTGCCAGCTTCATTCATGTAGGAGTTATAGTGCTATTGGTCATGAGTGCAATGCTAATGAATCAACAATATACATTAAATAATGTGTCTTTAAACAGAAACACACAAAACAAGCTTGTTACTGGATCAGTTGACAAAAATGTTGTGACCAGAGGCTCACAGGAACCTAACCCTGTATTTCCCCTAGGAGCAAGAGTTCAGTATTTGCTAATTCAGTAGTCACAGCAACTTTATAAACTTAAGTCCTGTGAATGGGAATTGACTATATCTATCTACAAGTTTTTAAAGAGGAGGAATATTATAGGCAAAAAAATATTGGTTTATGTTAACCACTCCGATTATCTTTAATGCCATTTAACATATTGCTAATAGCTAATGAAGTTTTTATAGCACATGAAGGAGAAGATGAGAGACATTTATTTCTAAAACAAAAAATAAATATTAGCTTACCTTTATTGAATACTTATTCATCAGGCACTATACTAAGCACTTCTTGCACGTGAAAAGCACTTATCTCAGTGCCTGCACACGGTAAAAAAAAAAATCAATAAACTATTGACTAATAGTATTTATATCATTAAATTCCTATAATCACTCTGTGAAATGAGGAAACCTTCAAGGTAATGGAAATCTGAGCGTGCTATCTAAATCTGGTTGGGCTTGAATTCAGTGAAGACACAATTATATAAGATGAGCCTCTGGTAGTTCATTCAAACTATGACAAATTCAATTATCAACTGTGGTCATCTGTAATAAAGTGCCTACTGAAAACAAGGTTTTGGGGTCCAAGAAGAAGAGCTATGAAGGGCACGAGGACAAGAACAGCGGGGTACAACAACTACTGCTTCTAACAGTATTGGGGTTCAGGAAAAAGACAGTGATATTCACGGTGTGAACTCTTCATTCACAGCACTGACAAAGAACGAGGCAGTTACTAGACATGACAGAAGAGTTCTTCTCCAATCTCTAGATTAGGAATCAGCATATTTTTTTCTACAAAAGGCCAGGTAGCAATTTACTTCAAAGGCCCTAAGGCATGTGTTGCAACCACCCACCTCTGCTGTTGCGCAGCAGCCACACGCTACACATGAACAAATTAACATGGCTGCGCCCCAACAAACCCCTATATGAGTGTAAATTTCACATCACCTTTACTTGTCACAGAATATTATCATTCTTTCATTCTTTTTTCAATTACTTAAAAATGTGAAAACATATGTAGCTTGTGGGCCACGAAAACACAACTACGGGCCACGTTTGGCCGGCACGGCTGCAGTTCGCCACACCCTACTAGTGCCGTCAGGACCAGAATGCACAGTCCGACTTTGCTGACTGCTTAATTATGACATCAAGTGGCACCAAGCAAGGTTAAAGAAACAGGAACTTGGTGGTTATAAGAGCAGTTTGTCTGAAAGAATCCTGGAAAATCCCTAAAGTCGTATTAGGACATCCCACCACAGCCCAGTGATTGTCCAAGATGCACACCCTGCGGTCCAAATTTGACCCACTTTTGTTTTTGTAAACAAAGTTTTATGGAAACACAGGCAAGCCATTTATTTATGTGTTGTCTATGGCTATTTTAGCCCTGCAATGTCTGTGTTGGGTAGTTTTTGCAGAAACTATACATACAGCACATAAAACCTAAAATATTTAACACATGGCCTCCTACAGACAGGGGGTGCAGATTCCTAATCTACACAAACCACTCTAGACATACAGAGAGGCCAAACAGAGGGGACATAGCCACCAAAATAGAAAATGACAGCCCCTAAGTTCCCAGACCCTGAGCCTCCAGAATAAAGGTACAGCAAAGCACCCTTCAATGGGCTCTATGATTACATCATAAGTACTGTGATTTTCCTCCTGGTTTTCCCCAATGATCAACAGCTACTTATCATGGTAATCATGCACTTGGGAAGGGGGAATAACCCAACATTTTTGTGACTATAAAATCCAACTCTTACTTAAACTTATCTCTAAGGACGAAGATGGCGCTATTGTGATGTGCAGAATGAGGGATCATAGTAGTCAGAAAATATATGAAGTCCAATCACCAGAGAGCAGATCACTCCTCCCATTTGACGGTTATTTCTCCAAATGCCGCACGAACAGTTGAAAAAGAGCAGTCTCAGATGACCACTAGCTGACAAAAACCCCACACTGATGCCATGAAAGTGGAGTAGTGGGGCAGCACTGTATCAGGTCAGTCAGACAGAGACCCCTAGAGCTCTCCCTCCAAATGAAACAGTGCATTCCTGGGGAATTAGCAAAGAATTGGAAGGCGCAAGACTGCACTCCCTAGAAGACACTCATTTTAATACAACTGTTCTGCTAATGTAGAACACACCAATGTTTTTAGAGAATGTCTGTATTTTAAACTTAATGACTACAAGCATAGCTGGCGATCCAAATTTGATCTCTTTAGTGCAGTACCTGGTATGAAGCCCCAGTTCTGACAAATGACTTCTCTATCTCTACAAAGAATTCCAGAAGCAACGTGCTTTCATCTGGCTTGGAGAACAGTACACGGCCTCAGGCTAAGTCAAGTTTCTAGCTTTCATATGACCTTAGCTATTTCACCACACTGACACTACACTGATAAAATCAAGCCAGTAGGACCTAGTGAGAAGGAAAGGGCAGTGTTCTAGCTGCCTTAGTGAGACATGTATGCCAAAAGACAAAGTCCCAAGAAAATACAGGTTCCTGCCATCACTCTGAAGTCCTAGGAGCCAGTGGGGTGTGGCAAGTCAAGACAATCCCTCCAAATGAAAAACACATCACTATACCTTGTACTTCCAAAAACAAAACAAAAAAAAAAGAAGTAGAAAACTTGCTGGGCTTCTTTGGATATTGGAAACGGCACACAATTTGGGTGTGCTGCTCTAGCTACTGAGTGACCTGAGACCCATCAATTTAAGTGTGGCCCAGAGGAAGAGAAAATCCTCTGGCCAACCCAGGATGAAGTACAAGTAGCTCTGCTATTTGACCATAATGGCCCTGCGATTGTAATGAAGCTCAAAGTGTCAACAGATCAACGCTATGAGAAGCCACTGGCAGACCTGTCTAGGACAACCACAGCAGAGATCCCCTAAGAGTTTTTAGGGCAGAGTCATACCTTCTTTATCAAACGAAAATTTTCTTTTGGAAAACAATTCCTGCACCTTTGCCTGGCAGAGAATAAACATTTAGCCACAGGTAACTGCCCATCAGGAATTATCATCATCTAATCCACAAAGTCAAAGCTGATGGGACAGAGACAGTACATTATCAAGTGGTATGGTACACAGAAAGGATTCAGACTGTTGAGAAACATCAGCAGACAGATGGCTCACATCTTCAGTGTGCCTACCCCAGATGCCCTGCTATTTCTTCCTCAAACAAGGCCTATCACTACATATAGGGGATATTCTCTATGACCACCCAATTTAGAAGGAAAAAGTATGAGCCTGGATTAGAGGTATCATGCAGGAGTTGACTCTTCCAATCATATTGCCCCATTCTGGAACAGCTCTTAAGGAAAACTTAAAGACAGAAATCCTCCTACTGGACAGTACATCTGGTGGTCCACACTGTCAAGAAAGGAAAACAGTGAGGTTCACCCCAACTCCTGAAAGGGGAATAAACATGCAGCTAGATTTCCAGGTCAGGTCCTCAAAAGGAAAAGGTATGGAGAATAATTAATTTAAGGTAGACATATGTGGATGGACCCGTTAGAACTGACCAAGAGTGAAAATATTTCTGTCCCATGTAAAGGCTCCCCAAAAAGTCTAGCTGCGGAGACTTCTGTAATTGTGTGTAACCATGTAGATAACCCATTCCTTGAAAGCCTGTCAACATCTTTCCCAGCAACCTCAAGGCCTAATCAACAGCCACACAAAAAACAGCCACAATAACAAAACAGAGGCTCAACAAATTGTACCAACTTGTACTTCTCAACAAAACTGACTTATTTACATTGCCAATGTGCCTTCTTTCTCTAGACTCTGATGTCAAAGGGAACAAATACTCCTAAAAACAGTAAGTTTACAACGATGGTTCTTGAAAATTTTGGGTTTATAACCCCTTTGTACTCTTAAAAACTGAGGTACTCAAAAGACTTGTTTATACAGATTTCGGTATCATTACTATATTAGAGATTAAAATGAAGGAATTTATTCTATGTCTAACATATAAACTTCCAAGAGACATTGATTTGGAAGTAAGGGAGGAGCAGAATTTCCATTTTTGCTCAAGCCCAAGACAGCAGATACATTTGGCTTTGGATGGCTGTAGCTGTGGCAGCAGCAATGTGAGCCATTTCTCAGTGGTTACAACATGAAGTTCCCATCTCTGAAAAGGGCAGCAGAGCTAACCGTGGCAGCCTCTGCAACCAAGTTGAGAACCCGACATTTAGTGCTCAGCATCAGTGGCTTTCTCAAACCTAGTTCGGTGGTGTGGTTTTGGGAAATGTCCCCAAAAGCTTGGACTAAGTCTCTGTCTCTAGCACTCTCCAATGACTGACTCTCTGATCTAATATTCTTTATTTCCCTATTCTGCTTACAACAGCGAGGGCAGGTTGTTATTTATAATAAGGAACTATAATTTGTCCTGGCTGGTGTGGCTCAGTGGATTGATTGCCAGCCTGCAAAGCAAGGGGTCACTGGTTCAATTCCCAGTGAGGACACACACCTGGGCTGCGGGCCAGGTCCCCAGTAGGGGGATGCACAAGAGGCAACCAGTGATGCTGCTCTCCCTCTCTTCCTCCCTCCCCTTCCCCTCTAAAAATAAATAAACAACATCTTTTTTAAAAAAATTTTAAACAACTATAATTTACAATACTTGTTTTATTCCCATTCTACATATAAGGAAACGGTGGTTTGAGGTGGCTAGGTAATCTGCTGATATCAGGGGTTTTTTAAACTTAAAAGCTTATTTTGCTAATTTTACATTATACAATTAATTACTTAAATAGCACAGGACTGTATCATCATGGCTCTAAACAGGAGTTGGCAAACTATGGTCCATGGGCCAAATCCAACCTGCTTTTTACATTTTTAAATGGTGAGATAGCAGAAAATGTAAAAATTATGCAACCTTCAAATTTCAGTGTTTATCATAAATAAAATTTTATTGGGACACAGCCATGTCCATTCATTTACACATTGGCTATGGCTGGTTTCCCACTACAACAAGCCAACTTGAATGGTTGCCTAAAATATTTACTACTTGTATCTTCACAGAAACAGTATGCTAATCTATGCTCTAAAATTATTCTAAAATAATTGAGGAAATGCCAGTGTAAACAAATCTTAAAGTAGGTATATATGTGTTTCTATCATCCTTGATTATCTACTTTGAGAGCATGAGACGCAACAGAGCACAATGTACCCCATAAAGTTAAACCAGAAGGCCCCATTTTTCTCTCACCTACCTGTGCTTCTATAGCAAGGGTAAACATATCAAACTAAAAGTGTCAAAAAGGGTAATTTTCAGGACAACCAGGATGCTGGTAACCGAGAGCCAAATGTACCTGACTAGTCATCATCTCTAGAAATTGAGAAAGTCAACAGTACGGAAGGTATTTTTAAAAACTCAGCTGGCACTGAGTGTTTGGTGGGGGGTGCAGTCAAGAATACAGAGGAGGAGGGACAAGTAAGTGTGTCAATCAAAGGAGTTGACATTGTAGCAGGAGATAAGATTCCTCAATTCCTTAATACTAAGCAAAACAGACCAAAAGAAAAGCAAATGTACCGCTAAGAAACACTCACAGAGTACCTTCTATGCATGCCAAAATCCAGAGCCCAAAAGTCACCAGGTCACTAAAATTAAAAATTGGCCAGTCCCTGATTCTTTCTTGCTGTTTCAGAAACTACAGACTGAGTTAGCTAGCAAAAAAATAAAATCAATTGTCCTCTTGAAATATTCAGATTCAAACACTTTTTCCCCATCATATAGTTTAATACTGTTCTATGAAATTTATTCCATTTTTTGGTGGTATTCTCAGCTCTTATCTCCAAACCCCAAAATGACTTTTCTATGAGGAAAAATGTTGTCACACATGAATCCTTTGTTCAAGTGCCACTAACTTGAAGAAGACCACTAACCCTGATTCCTTAGAAATTATCAAAGGATGATTTCTAATCCCTTAGAAATGATCGAAGGGTTCTGTGACACAATCCCGTTAAGGTAGGCGAGAACACAGTAGAGGGAGGCATTCATAAATAAGGAGAAATAGTCACAAAGGCTTTTTTAACCTTCTTTTAAAAATTTGGACACAAACAGGAACAACCTGTGAGAATCCATGAGCTCTGACCTCAACATACACTGCAGTGATACAAGTCCACCACTGCTGAAAGGTTTGGAATGGGAGCTGATGGTTAAGAACTTAAAACTCAGTCTCTCCTGGAAATAAGGTTACATACATATAATGTACTTGTTTCTAAGATAGCTCAGAAAAGCTAATGATAATAAGCAAACAAAAGCCACAGGATCACAGACTATGACCGGCGCTGAATAAAGATGCTGTTCATGGCTTAGTTCACAGTGACGCAGCTCTGGTGAAGAGATGATGGCTCACCTGCCCAGTATCACCAAAGTATGTAAAATCGCAGCTCAGAAGAGAACCAGATCTATGACTCTGTTTTCAGATTACACCATCCCTACTTATTAAGTACCTTTTAAGCATATATGCCCAAATACAGCTTAACTTCATCAGTCTGTATCAGAAGTGATTATTAACAAACAGTCACATTAGATCCTGTTGACTGGTGGTTGCTTACATAATAAAGTAGTAAACAGGCCAAGTGTGAAAGCAGCTGTATTCCAGAGCACCTGCATTATATTCCCTGTCTCAGCTAGTAAAATCTTAGTAATTTTTTACCACCAAATAAAGGAGCTTGCTCAGTAGATACAGTACTCTTTTGTCCTAAACAAAGAGTTCAATTTGTTCCAAGTTGATTCAAACTGATATCAGTGAGAAGAAATTTCAGAAATAAATTAAACACAACTATAACAAATTACAAGTTTTGTTTAGACTACTCAAACTGGCCTGACTGTATTGCAAAACTTCAAAGATGCTCCCAGCTGACACCCTTCTTTTTCAGTCCACAAGAGTTTCCTTTGAAGTTACTGTTACTACATCCGCTCTGTACTATGCATCTTACTTTTCACTTCCAGAACACTGTTGCTCCGCTCTGGTTTCTCCAGAGCCAAATGACTAATTTGAGCGCCACTCTAAGCTTTTGCAGAAAGTTGCTGTATTCACATTTACTTCCCTCACCTACTCAGGTGAGGTTCTATATATTCTTTAATTTCTATGTAGATCTTTCTAGTCCTCATTCATAGAGCTTAGCCCTAACTGAACTTACGGCTTCTATCTCCTTCTGTTCTTTTTCTATTTTCCATACAGCTGTCCTAAAAACCTCTTTAGCTCTTGCTCTTCACAATTCCTGCTCTCACATTCCTATTCAGCTAATGCTACCCTGCAGAACACACAGCTTTAAGAGTGGTTTGCAACCAAGAGGTATATCATTATTATGTTTTGTGGGTCCAGAGAAAACTAAACTGACCTGCCCAGTACCTATCTGATTAACAGGCAGGTGAAGACCTAACACAGTAGAGAAATTCACCAACCAAGAATTCATCTTATCTAGAATTATTTTTTAATTGTTTAAAAATAATTTAGAGGCATATTAAGAATGAGAGCAATGTGAACTATTATAAAATTTTAAAACTAATCCATAACACAAATATGAACAAAAAAGTAAATGAAAGTAGCAATAAAGCTAGTGCTTTATTATTTTAACATAGACACTTGTTAAACATCTTAAGCTTTCCCAAAGATAGTATACAAACTGCCAATATGCACATAAACAGATACTCAACTTCTTTAGGTATTAGAGAACTGCAAATCAAAACCAGCCACATATACCACTTCACACCCATTAGGATGGCTATTATCAAGTATATGAGGAAATAAATCTGTGTATCAAAGTACACAATCAACAGAGTAAAAACTATCTAAGGAATGGGAGAAAAACCATTGCAAAGTATTTTTCTGGAACAAAATTAATATTTATAACACATAAAGAACTCCTGTAAAAAAAATGATTTTAAAATGGGCAAAAAGACATTTCTCCAAATAAGACATACAAATGATCAACAAGCACATGAAAAGATGCTCAACACTCATCATTAGAGAACTGCTGGTCAAAACCACAGCGATAATCACCTCATATTCCTCATGAGGGCTGTTATCTAAAAAAAAAGGAAGAGAGGGGTGGGGACACAAAAAGCACAATTAGCAAATAAAAATAATAATCTAGACTTGATCAAAATTTAAACTTCTGCCAAAAAAAGGAGTATGAAAAAGCAAGTCATATGCTGGAACAATAGTTTTCTATGTGATTATGACAAAGACACACCCTAGCACATATAAAGGTGCAACAACCACAACATATTTTAACAGTATTCCAAAATATATGAATGTCATTGACAAAATGAAAATTAAAACACAAGGAGATATTATTACAATATTCACTAGAATGGGTAAAATTTCGAAGGTAGGGAAACTGTTGGTGGGAATGTAAACTGGTACAACTACTCTGGAAAAGTTGGCAGTTTCTTATAAAATTTAACACATACCTTGACCTAACAATCCTACTCTTAAGTTTAACAAAAAGTGAAACCATTATGTCCACACAAAGACTCGTACACAGCCCTGCTGGTGTGGCTCAGTGGATTGACCGCGGGCCTGTGAACCAAAGGGCGCCAGTCAGGGCACACGCTTGCGTTGTGGGCCAGGTCGCCGGTAGGGGGCACATGAGAGTCAACCACACATTGATGTTTTTCTCCCTCTCTTTCTCCCTCCCTTTCCCCTCTCTCTAAAAATAAAATAAAAATCTCAAAAAAAACTTTTTTTAAAAGACTCATACACAAATATTCATTCACAGTAGCTTTAGTTTTAATAGCTCAAATTGAAAAAGATACAAATGTTCATCAATAGATGAATGGATAGAAAATGGTGGTACATCCATACAATGAAATAGTACTACAAATAAAAAGGATCTAATAAGTGAAATAGTTACATAAATGACTCTTTAAAAAGGAAAAAAAGCAAAGATCCAAAGAAAACAGTTAATTGCTGCTGTCAAAAAATTACAATTTTAGTAGCTTATAACATCAAATTTCTTATCTTAGTTCCGTAAATTAGAAGTCTGACACAGGTCTCACTGGGCAACGTTAAGGTATAAGAGCAGGGCCGCATTCCTCTCTGCAGGTTTATAAGGGAGAGATCTGTTTTCTGACCTTTCTAGCTACTAAGGTAGACCGTATTCTTTGGTTTATGGTCCCCCTTCTTCCATCTTCAAAATTAGCTTTGCCAAATTGTATCTCTCTGACCACTCTTCAGAAGTCCCCTGTCAGACCCCAGTTTTTACAGTCTCACCCTCCTATATAATCTCCCCATCTCAAGGCCCTTAACTTAATGTCATCTGCAAAATACCTTTTGCTAGGTAAGGTAAGATACAGTCACAGGTTCCCGGGATTGGACTACGGAGATCTTTAAGGAGTCTTTATTCTGCCTACCATAAAGAAGAACAAAATCCCACTTACATAGGATTTTAAAAGAAGCAAAACTAATCCGTAGCATCAGAAAGCAGGATCAGTGGCTGCCTGCGATGGAGAGTGGGACAAGGAACCTTTTGGTAATGACCATTCGAGCTTCGACGTGAACTGTGGCGTTTATACAGGTACACGTATTTGTCAAAATTCAACGAAGTATGCGTTTCACTGCATGTAAAGCATACCTCAGCACGGTTCACTTTAAAAGTCATAAATAGTATCTTCAGTAGGTATTTTGTTTTTTCAGTTGTTTTCCCCCAAAGGCTTTAAAAAAGCCTTTGCTCATGACCTCAATTCTCCAGCCCATCTCTCTCATGTATCTTAAGTTCCCACCTCCGCAGTTTTCAGAAAAACAATCTAGACTAGGGAGGAAATAATATGTACCACTGAAACACTAATCACTTTTTGCAACATTATTGCTGAAGGAACACCTGTTGGAAATTCCAGTTACAATATGGGAATTCAGAACAGGGCCACAACTCTGGCAGCGTTACATTCCTAAATTCCACGTTGTATATTAAGAACAGAGAGTCCTCTGTGTTGCTATGATATTGCTTCTAGGAGACAGTTCAGGAGCAGTAACAAAGAGGTAAGAAGCTGACTGACCTGTGTGCAGAAGTGACTGGAGATCATGTGGTACTTTGCACACTCTGGTCCAGCACCACTAGCTTCAAGAAAACTGAACCACCACTAACAACCTTAATGTTATACAAGCCCAGAAATTTAACCTAACTTTCCTGCAGTAATACTAAATAAATATCATTCTTCTACACACCAGTCAATATAAATCAAGAACAGGAACATCCATCCTACGGGACATATTTAAACTACTGCCTCTCCCTACATCCAAAACTAAAGCTATAAAAAGTACAGTATGGTCTTTAAAACCATTAGCACTCAAAAGCCTGAATGTAGAGATATCTTGTTAGAGTTTCAGATCAATTGTGCTAAAAAAAAAAAAAAAAATCCTGCAGTGACAAGGATGTTTTCTGTTTATATGGCACGGGGTTGGATTTTCTCAATGGGGGGAAAAGGAGAAATAAGTTCCCAAAATGGGTTTAAAATGCTGGGCCTGACTCCTGCTGAAGAACGTAAACCACTATTTCCCAAAACTGAATGAACAAGCGTCTCAAAATTATATCAATTCTCTCTAATGCTAAAAAGATTCCCTCAAAAATGGTAAGTAAATTACCACTTATGGCACGATTTAGAGGATCACTTTATGACAATAAGGACTCTCTATTTTAAAATTAAGCATGTTTGATGTTGTTATGAGAATTGGGTGATTAAAAAGAAGAACTATATAAAAGTCAGTATGTATAATTTACACGCACATAAATGACAAGTCTGATCAAAATAACTGCTTGAAAACATGAATACATAAAATTCTCATCACATTTTTGCCAGTACCAGTTCTTACATCCATTCTCCCATTCTCTCCTTTCTTAAATAAGCTTTTACAACACCTCTTCCAAGCACTTAAAGGTACGTCAACCTTTAACATTCTAGTGAGAAAAGGCGGGGGGAAATCACGCAAGTGGATGTATAATAATCAGTGGTAAATGTTATGAAACAGTAGCAGCTCCTATGATGCCTGGAAAACCCTTTCTAAGCCAGTAACATTACTGCAGTCACCTGGTGTACAGCAGGGCTTGGAAAAGTCTGGTGATGACTGTTCAGGTTTTTAAGACAAGCTATACTGGCCCCAAAGTTAACTGGCTATGCTGCTAAGTTTCGAAAACATTGGCTATACATTTTCATTAAGGACCCAATCATTTTATCTGTTCAAAATTTTTATTTTTTTTTAATTAATTTATTTTTAGACAGAGGGGAAGGGAGGGAGAAAGAGATGGAGAGAAACATCAATGTGTGGTTGCCTCTCACATGCTCCCAACCAGGGACCTGGCCCACAACCCAGGCATGTGCCCTGACTGGGAATCGAACCAGCTACCCTTTGTTTCACAGACCAGCACTCAATCCACCGAGCCACACCAGCCAGGGATGTTTAAAATTTTTAAAAGATAACTTACCAGTGGGTTGAGGTCATTGATACCACCACATTCACATATCTAACCTCAAAATTTAGATCTAAATTTCCTAATAATATTAAGTAGTGGTTAAGACATGGCTAGAAAGCTGATTTGCATGTGATACTGAGAATATTAGTCTGAAGAAGAAAGGCAAAAAATAGGGAAGGAGGGAACAAATGTAAGACCGTTTTCTCTAGGAGTCTGGATAATAACAGACAAGTTAAGCAGCCGCTGGATGCCCTGTTTCACTGACTTTCAGTCCAGATAAGTAAGAGTATCTGATTTGCAGAGAGAAAAAAAAGAATCAAATAATGTTCTGAACTGTCTCCACTAACTCCACAGTTCCCAGTGTTGCCAATTCTAAATATATCCCAGTACCAAGTTTCATGATACTTTCCAAAATATTCTCCTTTTTCACTAAGCTCTCAATTACTGGGTTTTGTTATTTAAAACTCAGAGCCCTAAATCATAAAAAAAAATAAAAGTCTAAAGACTAAACAGCAAACACTTAACACAGACACTTAAAAAGAAAACAAATTATAAACGTGTAATTAAGTCCTAAACAATCAAAGCCAGTTAAACAACGATCTTATGTACAGTGAGTACACAAATGCATCCAGGCTTACGTTAATATGGCAAAAATGTTCCATTTCCGTCATAATCTAAGTTGTGCTTTGTTGTTTCCCTGGTAGTTTTACCTACCTATTACCTCAGTTAATCAAGCCAGTTCTTGCCTTCTTCACTCTTCACGTGGCTACTTTAAGTCTATGTTACCGTTCAGTTCTCTCTTCCTCAAAACCCTCACTAACGAAGTAGGTTCTAAAAGCAGTAGATTTCTACAAACATTTTTTTGCCTATATCCATCTCACACTTTTTATGTACCTCATGCACCTGTTAACTCCATTTGAAATTAATAAAACGCAAGACAAAGACTTTGAACTCGGCAGTAAGCACGCAGTCTTACACACGAGATAATTACTGTGAAACCACCATAACCCCAGACTGAGCCCCTGAGCAGCACTAGCCACAGGCCATGAACACTGGAAGGCAGTAAATACTCAGTAATACATGTGTTGGGGTGACTACAAACTACGCTCAGTATTTTTCCATAAAACAAAAGACACATTTTTCATTTTCACCGATAAAATTACTGCTTTGGATATTCTGAGTATGTCAGCTATCTCCCACAATTCGCTTCTAGTGGGGAGAGGCCAGGGGTGCTCTAAACACCTCCCAGTGCATAAGGCAGCCCCACAGCAAAGAATCATTTCGCCAAAATGTCACTAGTGCCAAGAAAATTTGCAAACCACTTTTCACACATTCAATCAGTCACAGCACCTTCCTCATACACTGCACAAATCTTATTTTTTGCTTTCCAGTTGCATTTTTACCTTTCTTGAAATAAAGTATAATATGCCAAAAACGTTACATTATTTCCTTCCATCTTCAGTATTAAAATGGATGAACAAAAATTCACCAATTTTTATGTTTTTTTTTAAATGCACACGGATATGACACCTGTCACAAGTAATCTAACAAATTGTTTTGAATGAAGTTAAAGATAACTAAGCGCTACTAGAGGCATCCTACAGAAAGAACTAAAAATTTTTGGCAAACCCAATAGCAGGTTTTTTCTTCCTTCTGTAAACTAAGTGTTAAGTAATACATGTATACACATAAAATAAAAAAAAATACAGTTACTTAACAGGACAAGTATTATCGGATTTTTTTAACTTGAGGAAATAATTCAAAAAGATAAATTTAGAAAAAATGCATCTCTGATTTCATAGCATATTCATTAACTGCCAGACACACAATCTAAAATCGGTATTTATCTTACAATTAGTGTTGGCCAGCTACCAGCATCACATCATATTGATACATGTAGCAGGCCCCGAGTGAGGGAAGGATCTCAGGAAATGCCCCAGGTAGATGAGGTGAAACCAAGGACAGACTCCACCCCCACCCCAGGCTGTGCAGGAAGAGTGTGCACAAGGCTAGAGCATGAAAAGCTCTCCTACCCCCTTTCCGGTTCCTATTTGAAGAGGAAACCATAGGTCACAGAGGCACATGTACCTAAAGGCTATTCAACATGATAGTTAGGGGGAGGTGCTGACCTGCTAGTCTAGCCTGGGAAAAGGATGGGGATTGGCTGGGGAAGGTGGACCCATCCGGAGCACACAGAAGTTTGGTCCCAGAGATTTAAATGCAGGGCCGGTGGAGATTTGCCGCCACTTCTCCTCCTCGGTTGCCCAATCAAGGACAAGAGTGTTCTGTACCAGCAGGCCTTGGCAGTGCCTGGAAACTGTGTGGTCTGTCAGCAGCGGGAGCCAGAGGCACAGGACGTGGCAGCAGTGGCAAGGCCATGGCTGCACAGGCAGCACATACACAGTCTCCAGAAAGATGCATGAAGCCAGACTGCAACCGGAACAAGTAAGCCACCTAGATGGCCGAGCTACAGTCATCTGCATTTCCAAAAGGACGGTAATTTAAAAGGGAGAATGAACTCTAGGTGCAGCCTTGAACTAATCTGGTAGGGGTTTCTTTGGGTATTTTAGAAAGGATAAGATTTGAGGCAGAAGCCTGCCATTCTTCCAAAATTGTGTAGCTTTGGAATAAAAGACTCCTTTTCCTTTCTCACCAAACCTCTGCCTCCGGAATTTTGCCTAGAGGTTGGCAGTGGGCAGCAGAACCCATTACTGTTCTGCAACAGTATCTGTCCTTGCTATCTCCCACATGGTAGAACGTACACTGTCCTCTATTAATGTCTCGATTTGATCATACCAACTTCAACTGGCCTACCCAACCATGGAGCATCCTCCAGCAAGGAATCTCCAACATGAAACCTCTCAAACCACTTTTGACACGCTCGATCAGGCACAGCCCCCTCTCCATTATGCACGAACCTTTTTTGTATTTCAGTTGCATGTTTACCTTTGTTGACATGATAAAAGCATAACATGCCAAAACGTTGCATATTTTCTTCTATCTTCAATATTAAAATGGCTGCACAAAACTCACCAATTTTGTTTGGGGTTTCTTTTACGCACACTGATATGACAACTGTCACAATACAATCTAACAAAATTGTTTCAAATGAAGTTGAAAACAACTAAGCACACTACAAGAGCCATCTTAGGGAAAAAACCAAATGAACTTTTTGCCCAACCCAATACTGAAGTTAAAAGATACATACTTACACCTAACAAGCCCATCAATTCCACTTCTAATACACCAAGAAGATGGAAGTACTTAGGTCTACCAAAAAACATACATAAGAATATTCAACACAGTTTTAGTCAAAATGGGCCAAAGTTGAAAAACCTTCAAATGTCTCTCTATCCCCAGTAAAATAATGGTGTTATATTCACAGGCATAGCAATAAAAAACAAACAGCTACTGCATAATACAGCCGAGATGACGACTCTCAGATCTATAAATGAGTCTGCAGCAGAAGCACGGTCAGTATCAGTAGCGACCTTTGGTGGAGGAGATCCTGACGGGGCAGACAGATGGGGCAGATAAAGTAAAAGGAATGAACATGAAAGATGACAGGAAACGTTCTGTGTCTTCATCCTGTTAGGAGTTACGTGGGTGTACAATGAAAACTAATGGACATAGCCCTGGCCAGGTAGATTAGTTGGCTGGAGCCTTGTCCAAATACACCAATATTGTGGGTTCAATCTCCAGCTGGAGCACATATGGGAGTCAGCCAATGAATGCAGAAATAAGTGTAACAACAAACTGATGCTTCTCTCTCTCTTTCTAAAATCAATAAATATGAATTTTAAAAAACAGAAAGCATTCTTGCAAAAAAAAAAAAAATGGAAAAGAAAATTAATGGACACAACTAACTGATGGTAAGAGAAATTAGAAAGTGATTACCTAAGGCGGGAGATGGGAAAACTGAATGAGAAGATGGCCTAAGGAACTTCTTTCTGGGTGATGTAACTTTCCTAAATCTTGATTGCGATGGGTTATGTGGTCATATAAAGATGTCAAAATTGTACACTTAAGATCTGTTTATTTTATGGGAAGTAAATTATACCTCAATTAGAAGTTTCCTGAGTTATACACTTAAAACATCTGTACTTAAGTGACAGCTCACTATCAAAAATGACTAATATAAAAGATGCTCAATCTCAAAGAACAAATTAGAAGGAAATTAAATACCATCTTTACTATGAGATTAGCTAAAAGCAAAACATTTGGTGACACTGTGTTAGCAAGAAAGTGGGCAGAGACTGGCAGTGGGAGCAGGAGTACAAACTGGGAGAGCCTCAGTGACGTCATTCGGGAGTAACTGCCCCACTCGCACAGTCCCCATGCTAGTAACTGATCACAGAGACAGCCTGGGGTGCACAGGGAATGATATACTCGTATGTACCAAGGTTATTATTTACTGAAACACTGTGACAGCAACAGACTGAAGCAACTGAAATATCCATCAACTGGGGAACCGGCTAAAGATATCATGGCACATCCATTAAATAAAATACCACCGTTAAAAAAATAAGTAAAGCTCTATATGTGCTGATGTGAGAGGCACAAAAATTAGTGGAAAAAAAAGATGTAGCCGAGTGACTCTGTATCCTCGCATCAGTTTTTACAACAAATCTAGGGAAAAGGTGTTAATTACATATACCTACTGGCTATAACACGTGCAGCATGTGTCTGAAAGGATACAGAGGAAATCACTAACATTAGTCGGCTCCAGGGAAGTAAATCGGTGGCTTGGGTGATTTGGGAAACATGAGGACAAAGAACACATTTGATGTTTTAACTGTGAATGTATTACATAGTCAAATCATTTCTGAGGCCTTTATCAGCCTTACTTCCTACACATTACTTAAAATACACACAAATATATACATCTATAAATGTCTGAAATATATAATAATAGTTCCCTCTAAAAAAATAGATTAAAATTATTTTGCTTTCTTTGGATCCTTAAAAAGTTGCAGCAGTCTGAATTAAGTTATTATAATTGAACAGTGAATATTCACTGCACAACTTTTTCCAAGCCCAAAGAAGGTATATGAGGTCTATCCAGAAGGTATCCAGCCATGTAACATAAAAAATAGAGACATTTATTGAAGATGATACAAGAAACATTGTACACAGGACAATGACCCCTCAGTCCCCTTCAAAGTAGGCATCTTGAGAGCTCACACAGTTCTCCCAATTGCCATCAGCTGCCCCACCTCCTTTTCCTGAATCTCACTGATGGTCTGAAATCTCTTCCCTTTCCAAGGTGATTTTAGTTTTGGGAAAAGCCAGAAGTCGCAGGTGCCAAATCTAAGCTGTAGTGAGTCACCTGGGTGATTTGATGTTTCACCAAAAACCCTCTGCACGAGACATGATGCGTGAGCAGGCACGTTGTTGTGATGAAGGTGTCAATCACCAGGAGCCTTCTGAATCATTCCAATAGTTTTCATGGAGGAATGTTCAAGCTTAGCACAAAATCTAACGCAGATTTGATGTTCTACTCGCTCAGTCATTTTGAATGCGATGGCCACGCAGTGCACATGCTCACTCAACAGTATCTACCGCCCCCACTGACTAGTACAGTGAAGTCATCATTGTTCACACATGCACATTCCAGTCCACTCTCCCTGGCTGCCAGGTTACACTGATGTCACATAAACGGTTCTCATTATATTAACCACAGATGGACTGTTTCCCAGACAGACCTCATACACCTCTCCTCACCTCAAATATACTACCAATATATTCCTGAAAAGGAATACTGTTCTTCAACCAGAGAATTAACAGCAACAAACTAACTATACAAAGAAGCCAAGTAAACTATACTCAACCCCAAACAATTTTATACATGCACACACTCCGCAACATCCTAAAATGATAACTAAAATAACATTTTAAATCCTCCTTCCATAGCTAAGTAAAATTCATTGTCGCTTGGTCAATTATGGCTTTTTGACTTGACACTAAAAAAATGTGTCCATGTTTAGAATGACCACAATGCTTGCTATTGCTTTTTATAATCTTTTAAAATTCTTTACAGGGACAGAAACATCAATGATACTACACTAACTTCACTTACCTTAATGATCTCCTCCTCTTAGTGTCTAAAACTCTGTTGTGGGACAAGAACTCTATTCTAGGTTTTAATTGCTGCTTTGGACTTCCAAAACTATAAAATAGGAACTAACCCACGATTTTCAAAATCTGTACAGTCAAGCTAAATTCTTAAGATGTGGTGACATAAACATATAAACACCTTACATGTTAATAAGTACATTATATAATAAAAATCTGGCTTCTATCACAGGTAAATTGAAATAATTTATGAATCTAACTTCTTAATGATATTGGACAGTGTTCACCGGACTACATCCAGATACACAAAGCTTTAAGACAAAGGGCCCTGGCTGGTGTGGCTCAGTGGACTGAGCACTGGCCTGTGAACCAAGGGGTCACCAGTTGGATTCCCAGTCAGGGCACATGCCTGGGTTGCAGGCCAGGGCCCCCATGGGGCCTGCGAGAGGCAACCACATTGATACTTGTCTCCCTCTCTTACTCCCTCACTTCCTCTCTCTAAAAATACGTAAATAAAATCTTTTTTAAAAAGTTTTAAGACAAGGGAGGACCCCCCCAAAAAATGAAATTATCCTCTGGAGGGTGGGCCCCTTATAGTACAGGATTCCCCCTGCTAGGTGAGTGTTCTGGAATTCATCTGTATCAGTGTTCCTGCTGGCATTGCAAGAGGCTGCTTTCCGCTTTAGTGAATTTTTTTTGAAGACTCTTTCAGCATGTTACCCATTTCATGATGGGTGATTTAAGAGCACACCTGCCCACACCACACTAAGTGTTCAGCAGTTTCTGACCAAAAAGAGCACTGACCCACCCATGGTCCACCCTCTCTATTCACATGACCTCGCCCCAAGAGACTTTTTTTTTGTTTCCCTGGATGAGAAAAGTCCTCAAAGGGAAACATTCCGCCCATGTGGAAGAAGTGAAACAAAAAAAATGGCAGCAGCACTAAAAAGACTCAAGATCAGTGAGATCAAAGACGGTTTTGAGCAGAGGGAAAAAAGTCTCGATACGTGCATTGCATCAAATGGAGGTACTCTGAAGGTGACTGAAATTTAAACATGTAAGAATACATACATAATTTTCTGTAAATAAATTCCAGGGTTTTTTTAGGTCCTCCCTCATGTTACTACTTCTAGTGAAAAAGAGCCACTATGGAAGAAACTACATAATTACAAACCAGTTTCTAAATGTCCCAAACTGACACATTTCATAATTGTTGCTACTTCACTTGGTGTTCATGAATGAACACATGTGAACATACTGAAGTTTTCTCATTCTGAAGGTTGTGCACTTTTAATACTGAAATACCAACACCTACTTTTACAAGTATATATCATTTTAAAATAACCATTTATTTCTGAAGTATGTTTACCTTTAAACCTAAAAATTCCATTATCTGACTTACAATTTAAAACTGAGATTACTTACTTCATTGAATCTTTAGGCACTTTATTGTTTTTTTCTAGTAAAAAAATGTAGATGGCATGGTGTGGGTTAAAATATTAACCTACTTCCTCTGCCTTTGCCTTACCAAACTTATTTGAAAAATAATGAAGAACTTCCCTAAGCTGGCAAAAGAAATAGACTTCCAAAAAGTCCAGGAAGCCCTGACAGTCCCAAAAAAGTTGGACCCAAGGAGGAACGCACCAAGGCACATCATCATTAAATTACCCAAGACTGAAGATAAGGAGAGAAACTTAAAAGCAGCAAGAGAAAAGGAAACATTTACCCACAAAGGAGTGCCCACACGACCATCAGCTGATTTCTCAAAAGAAACCTTACAGGCAAGAAGGGGCTGGAAAGAAGTATTCCAAGTCATGAAAGGCAAGGAGCTACATCCAAGATTACTCTATCCAGCCAAGCTGTCATTTAGAATGGAAGGGCAGATGAAATGCTCCCCAGATAAGGTCAAGTTCAAGGAGTTCATCATCACCAAGCCCTGATTGTATGAAATGTTAAAGGGACTTACCTAAGAAAAAGATGATCAAAAATATGAACAGTAAAATGACAACAAACACAACTATCAACTGAACCTAAAAAAAAAAACAAAAAAAAAAATACAAACTAAGCAAACAACCAGAATAGGAAAAGAATCACAGAAATGGAGATCATATGGAGGGTTATCATTGGGGAGAGGGAGATAGGAGGATGTGGAGAAAAATACAGGGAGTAAGAAGCATAAATGGTAGGTACGAAATAGACAAGGGTAGGTTAAAAATAGTATAGGAAATGGAGAAGCCAAAGAACTTACATGTATGACCCATGGACATGAACAAAGGCAGGGTAATGAGGGTTGGAGGTGGGGTGCAGGGCAGAGGGGAATAAAGAGAAGAAAAAAATGGGACAACTGTAATAGCATAATCAATAAAATATATTTTAAAAAATAAATGTCACTTCAAAATAAAATAAAAAATCTTAGGACAAATGGTAATAAAAACGCAATGACCCAAAAATCTATGGGACACAGCCAAAGCAGTTGTAGGAGATAAATTCATAGCAATAGAAAAGCCCATCTCAAGAATCAAGAAAATGTTCAAATAATCTAACCTTACACCAAAAGTAACTAGAAAAAGAAGAAACCATGCCCAGAGTGAATAGAAGGAAGAAAACTATAAAGACCAAAGTGTAATCACACAAAATAAAGTCTAAAAAAGTGCAGAAGATCAATGAAACCAAGAGCTGGCTGAGCTGGTTCTTGGAAAGATAAACAAG
>VMDR010008900.1:0-35059 GCA_007922815.1 Macrotus californicus
ATGCTTGACATCAGTTTAGTTTTTGGCTTGGTATGCTGAGAACCAAAGGATCGCATCATCTAAATGGAATTGAGTGGCAATTGTATTTTATTACTTACAGTGACAGGATTTCCAGATTTGACCTCCTAATTTACTTGACATTTTGTAGACAGAATATAGATATTCACACATCTTCAAACATTTGTATTATTTCATTCAGTTGCTAAGATATGTCCTGTGGTTATGCATTGTTTACAACAATTTACAAATGTTTTAAAAGTGTTAGTGTTTTTTTTTTTTTAACTTTACTTAGGGGAGAAAGAATAAGTCACTATTTCCAAGTTAGGAGCTACCAGAAATAATGGAAGCTTTCTGTATGTTTCAGTCCTTTGTATTTTTGAGATATGTGTGAGAACCTCCCCCACCGCCCCCCAATTCCAAGAGCATCTGCCATCTGCCATCGGTCAGGCCGTCCCATCAAATGAAATGGAAGCAGAAAATACTTTAATGAAACAAAGGAAATGTGCAAGCATTTTTCCTTTTTCTCTTATCCGACACCCCCTTTTTCCTTTTTGGTCCCCTTGTAACCCGAACCCCAGCTGAAGGGCTGCAACAACACCGGGATGGGCAGCAGGTCACCAGGATCATAGCTCAGTCCAGATGACATCAGCCCCTGGAACTGGGTTTCAGCTGGCCAGCCCCCTGGCCTCATAACAGGAACTCATGCAGGTGAGACACAAGAGTGACTTCCTGAGCAGGACGGGTAGGAAATCTGCGGGTTCTTACAGCCGGCCATCACAGAGCTTCCTTCCAGAAGTGCCCTCTGACATGAAAGTAGGACTCTACAGCTAAGGTGAAGCTCCCAGCCCTACCACATGATTTTGGTCCCTGGGACTCAGGGGACAGTAATGTCAACAGATGGTTGCTGGGTCAGTGTGTTGACACATTTCCATTGCTTCAGTGTCTCTCTGTGTGTGTTTGGTTGGAGCCTGTGCTTGATGTGAATGCATTATTCACATTCATGATGGCCATCAGTCGTACGTTTTAGTGGTGAACGCACAGGATGCACGGCTGTGGGTTGAGGAACCCTGGTCTGTTTTTATGTGGTGTGTACTAGAGGTACTAACATTGCCAGTGCTGTGCTGATTCCGCTTTTCTTGTGTTTGCATTTTTTTGAGCACATGTCATATGGGTCAAAATTACAAAAGAACTCACCACTTAGTGTTTCTCATTTGAGTTTTCTATTGTGGTACAATAATACACATAACGTAAAATTGATCATTTTTATAACTTTTAAGTATACAATTCAGTGGCATGAAGTACATTCACATTTTTACGTAACCATCACCACTATGCATGTCAGAACTTTTTAGTCATCCCAAACTGAAACTTTGTACCCATCAAGCAATAACTTCCCGTACCCCCACTCCCAGCCCCCTGGTAACCACCATCCCACTTTCTGTCTCTTAGGAATTTGGCTCTTCTGGGTCTCGTGTAAGTAGACTCTTAGGATCGTCGTTCTTCTGAGTCTGGCTTATTTCACTTAGTGTACTGTTTTCAAGGTTCATCCACGATGTAGCATACATCAGAATTCCATTCCTTTGTAAGGCTGAATAACACTCTGCTGTGTGTAGAGGCCCCACTTTGGTCAGCTGTGTGCCTAGCAGTGACCACTTAGGTGTTGCTGCCCTTTGGCTGCTGTGCAGTATCACTGTGAACATTGACGTGCAAACACCCGAGTCCACGCTCTCGTTTGGTTTTATGTTTTTATGTGAAATTACCAATGTCATTGACTGGTAGTTTGCTGTGCCCTCTATAAGAGAGCTTTTTCTAGCAAGGTGCCAGTACATTATGGGGCATTGCCACCTATCTTTCGAGGTGAAAATCCATTGTTTCTATTTCACAGATGGGTAAATTAAGCTCTCAGATTAAAAAAGAAGGCCACTATTTTAGTGATTTGCTTTAGCTATGACATGAGTTAATACTTTTTGAGACAGATGTTTTCAACTTACTATCATAACTGAACTCTCGATAACATATTTAAACTTTTAAACATCTTTAAACAGCTACAATTCCTGTTGTGTTTGACCCTCCAGTCCTTCCTGCCCAGTTCTATTTCAGATTAATTGTGAACCAAATTTGAGTTTTGCTTTCATGTAATGCCTGTACTGCAGACTATAAAATTCATACACAATACTTGTGCTGTGACCAGTAGCACACTATCTTAGGACCCCACACATAGTATGCCCTGGTTGTAATCAGTTGCCCCTGATTTCTGAATCCAAACAAAGAAATCTGCCTGGAGCACTGAGAGACTCTTTGCCTCTCAAGGGGCTCCTTACAGCATCTTCATTGGACTCACTTAGGGATTACTCTTAGCAAAGCCCAAGGCATAAGGTGGATCATTTTTCTCCTTCTATATAGTTCATTTAACCTTTGGTGTATCTAAATGCTCTGGGTAGTGAAGCCTGGTATTTCAAGCACTTTCTGTAAGGATTGTGAAACATGATGGAAAGTCTTAGAGTGGCGCCCTGATCCTGTCCCTATGACTGACTAGACTTTAACCTGAATCAAATAACAGTATTCCAGACCTGTTCCTTACCTCCAGAAGGAGAAGGAAGGTGAGTTCTAAGCTCCACAGAAATATGATGGACTTTCTCTTTTTCGCAGTGAACTAATTTGATAAACCAACATTGTAGAAAGCCAAGGTTAATGAAAATCTTAAATCGATACTTAACTATTTTCTGGTAATTATTTTTCTGGTAATTGCACATACTTGGGTTGCTGCCATATACCCTGCTCAGTAACACAGCCCTTAGTGGCTATGTGGCTATAAAGATTATAAATAGAATGAAATGTTAAAAGGTTATTTCTCAGGCAGCTCTACACTGGAAGAGGAGAATCGAAGGTCCAGATGGAAGTACGTAGAGGCAAAAGGAGGTTGGGACACACCTACATTTGCTCGCTTCTTAGACCTTTCTCAGTAACTGTGATGGTATTCTTACCCCGTTGCCCTCATCTATCATGTTATGTGTGTATGTGACTCAGTTCTTTGGCAGGCATCATCAGAGTACAAAATTGATACTTTCTATTCGTATTTAATGCAGAACATTAACCTCTACCAGTCTAGGTAATTTGGACTTTTGAGTATTTGATGTCTGCTCAGCTCATTTTGAGGATTTTGTGTGAGGTCCTTACATGGAAGGATTACTAAATGGCAAGAACTGTGAAGCCAGCTATTTCAAAATCAAGTTGTAAACAGAATAGCAGTAGGGAAACAGGAAGTGGAGCATTACGGGTCTTGGTGACTCGGGATCACTTATTTTCTCAAGGGCAGCAAATGGGAAGCCAGAGCACGAGCTTCTTCTGGGGAAGGTTAGCAATGGTGGTGATTCATAGTCAGGTAGGATAGCTTGGCCTTTTTCGTCCCTGTCACACGACTTCTTTTTCTTGATTCAGGGATGTCATTGTAGGGAGAAATCGAGGCAGAGAACATCTGTGGAGGTGTAACGAAGGCAGCTGAGGGAGGTGACAAGGGGAGACGAAGCAGAGCCCCTGTCAGGCGTGTGGGCCCAGGCATCCGGTGCAGTAGAGAGCCGTCTTTGTTGAGCCACGTTTTAAAAAAGTTCTTATTAAATGTGTTGGGGTGACAGTGGTTAATAAAACTATATAGACTTCAAGTGTACAGTTCTGTAATACATCATCTTTATATTGTGTGGGCACCACCCCAAGCCCGATCTCCTTTCGTCTCCATCTGTTTGACCACCTTTACCCTTTACCATCTCCCACCACCGCCCTGCCCCCTGGTGGCTACCATACTGTTGTCTGTGTCTGTGAGTATTTGTTTGTCTTGTTTGTTCATTTGTTTTTTTTCAGGTCTGTATCCCACATATGAGTGAAATACGGTTCTCGACTTTTCCCATAGTGCACTTCTTTGTTCTTCCTCCAGGAAGAGTCAGGCAGAAACTGAAACTGTTTCTTCTGTCCCAGGAAATAAGATGTGGCACTGCCTTTTTGGAAAGGATTCAGTGGCTAGCTTATCCAGAGTCGGTTCGCTCTGCACCTCCTTGCCCGAGACAGCTGTTGTCAGAGGGGAGGCCAGGAGTGTCTGGGAAGAGCTGCTGTGATTTCTTTGGGAGGAACGTGGGGAGGAAGAATAACAAGCGAGCCAGCTTTTGGCCGTACTTAGAGTTGCTGGCATTCTGCTTTTGTAAATCTTAAATAAAAATTTGTATGAAAAAGGTGACTCTTCTAGGAATGTTGATCAAATTCTTCCTAAAGCCAATCCACTAGGCTTGCTTTGACCTACCCTCCCATCCCCAATATCAAAGGAGATTCGACAGATGTAAGGGGATTTGAGCCTGCTTCAGTGCCAAACTAATGACCAAAATGTGATGTCACCCTGACTATCTGACTCAATAGCAATGCAGATAGAAAACCAGAGGGGGGAAAATGCAGACAACTGTAAATGAACAACAATAAAGTAATAATAAAAAAAAGAAAACAAGAAGAAAGGAAGGAGCCGTGTTGGCAAAACAGAAGAATTGTTCAGTGTCTTGGGGTTGTTCTGGAGAGAAAATATGTGAGCTATTTGGAGGATCTGTCTTCAGCCCCAAGTTTCTGACTGATGACAGAAACTTGAAAACCGAACTTTCCCACTCCCCACACCTTCCTCCTGCTTTCTCACTTCTTCTTCCTCTCTTCATCTTCTCTTTGTCTACCCCCTTCCCACTTCTGTGCTCCTCTGGCTGTTGAACAAAAGGCATGGTGCCCGCCTTCAAGGACCTTATGAAACCTGGGGGGAAGAAAGCATAAATAATAAGTAGGGCAGAATGTTGTTACGAGGTCCGAATAGGGCATGGTGAGCTTGCAAAGGAGAGATCTGAGGAACTGCAGGAAGGCTTCCTGTATTGGGGCAGAACCTTGAAGTCAGAATGGTATTTTTAAACATAAGGACTTTTTGCCCCCCAAGATTGTGTTTGGGGAGAAGGAAAGTATCCAGGGGAACAAAAACCAGTTGTGTACAAAAGCATGGAGGTGAGGAAATGTAAAGCCGCGTGTATTCTGTTTCAACTGGTTTGTAGGTACATGAATTTGAAAGGTAAATTGGGGCCAGATTAAATGGCACGCTGAGATATTTGGACGTCATTCTCTAGGTTGTCGGGAGCTAGAGAAGGTTCTTAGAGAGCTGACATTATTGCATCCTGCTGTTAAAAAGATAATTTGGGGGTTAGAATGGAGACTTAAGTTGGAGAGAAAGCGGCAGAGGCAGAGAGGTAAGTTAGGAGTTGTTACAGAAATTTGGGCAAGAAATAAATCCCGAGTTAAGGCAGTAGAATACAAAGGAGGGGTGCAGAATCATCCTCTCGTCTAGGTCTCTCAAGTGCACAGAGTAGTTTCCCTGGCAAATCGTTGCTTCCCTTTTTGTCGTGGAGCCAGATTACCCTAGGAGACTAGGGACTTGTTTGCAAGATCAGCCTGGAGGAAGCCCCAGAGAGGCAAACCAGGACAGCTCACACACCTTCTCCTCGATTGAAAATGATACTTACCCTTCAGAGCTTAGCTTAAAACTCCTGGGTCCCAGCTCACTTTCTTTTCATCATTTTGTGACACTTCTTCCCACCTTTTGCTTTTAAATAGTCAGTTTGCTTTTGATTTGGACCGTGTTCTGCTCTTGGTCTTAGAAGGCATTGCATCCTGGAGGTCGATTGTTCTCTGTGTACCAGACCTCTGACACACCTTTCGCTTAGCTCAGTGGTTCTCAAAAAGTGGTTCCCATCTGGGTCAAGGGAATATGGTGATTTTTATTCTTCATGCAACTTTTCTTTAAGTTTGAAATTATTCCCAAATAAAAAAGTTTCAGGGAAGTTAAAGAAAAAAAAAAGCAAAACGAAAAGTGATCCTCAGACCATTAACATTAGCATCACTTGAGAACTTGTGGGAAATGCAAATTCTTGCACCCTGTCCCAGATCTATTAAATCAGAACCCCGGGGCCTGCACAGCAATGTTTTTATAAGGGTTTCCAGGTGATTCTGGTGTTGCATCAACTTTGAGAACCACTGGCTTATTCTAATGTCATATGTCATATGTCGTATGTCAGCGCCTTTGTAGGAGCAGAAGCATCCTTCCCTGTGCTGTTTTGAGCATGAAGATATTTCCCAGCACTTAGTGTATTTCCCAGGATGCTGTCCCAAGGAGTCCTAGTGTCGAAGTGATAGGAGAAGACAGATAATGAGGACAAGGAGAAAAGGGAAAAGCACGGGGAATAGCAAGTTGGATAAAGAGAAAATCAGAGGAGGAGCCAAAGGAGGAGCACGTGGGGGCGTGGTTCCCTTCCCCCAAAGACTGGGCCACTTCTGTCCTAAGTCTCTAGAGTCAACCCACAGATAAGATAAACATCAGATTACAATTGTAACTATCTTGATGACTTGTCGCCTGTTGTTGGGGTTGTTTTGCTCCTTAAGCAGAGCCACAGTGGAAATTCAGGATTGAGCCCCTGCACTGTTCAGCATCTCCATGTAGAGACTCTGAGCTGGGTTCGGGAAAGATACCAGAATGTTCTCACTGGATCTGATGTGTAGCAGGGCTGCCTAGAGTTCTCGTTGTAACCGAGGGACTCAGCTGGGTGTGCGTTCTGGGTAGACTTGGTTTTGCCTTTTGAAAACGGGCGCTGAGCTTCTCGGGAGTAAAGTGCAATGTTCCAGATAGTCCCTGAAGGTCAACGTGTGTGTGGGGGGCCGGGGGGGGGGGGGGGGGGGGGGGGGGGGGGGGGGGGGGGGGGGGGGGGGGGGAGGGTGTCGATGAGGGAAATGTGGGCAACTCACTCCCTTCTTATTTTTCACTCTTGCTCACAAGGCCCCAAGATGATTAGATGAGATAATCAATGAAATATATTTTGACCAAATACATATATTTGACCTCCCTGTGAGCATCTGTAGACTTTGGATAGTTTTATGTTTTCACTGGGTGGGATTCAGGGTTAGCAGTTGCTTCCTCTGTCTATGTTTTTGCTCGGCCTTCTCAGCCTCCATAGTAATTCCTTCTTTTTTAAAAATGGCATGATTGCTTAAACCACTATCAATAAGGACGAGTTTTGCACGTTTTTTTCCTAATGGTAGGCAGAGGTTCCTATTAACACCCACGCCTCCCCACAGCCCCCCACTGATTGTTCCCAGAGGCACACCCATGCGGTTCTGGCTGGGCAGCCCCAGAGTCTGCCGAGCAGAGGGAAGCCAGTTTGCCCGAGAGACTTCAACCCCCTCTTGGTAAATGGCCCTTGGGGCTACTCGCCCAGGGGTCTGACTGCGGAGGAGTCCAGGACTCTTCACCATGGCCTCTCTCGTTTTCTCGCTCCCGTAACCTTTCTTTCAAGTGCAAGGCCTTGAGCACCTCTTGTCCAATGTGAGTGGGTAAAGAGGTGTTGGGTGAACTTGAGATTTCGAGAAAGAACTGTGCTTGCTTTTCATTCTGTCACCTGTTACTTCTAGCCCCTAAGGTTCAGCCCACCCAGCGGTGCCTGAAGCTTCCCTCGGGCTGTTTTGACCTTAGTGTCAAAAGGCACTTCAAGGCAGGGGGCTTTGTTTTGCCTGCACCCTTTTTCCTAGGACCAAAACACCCCCGGTCACCCTCCCTCGACTGAAAGGATTTCTGTGACAGTGCTGGTCTGGCGCTCACCCCGCCACTTAGCTGGCCTTCCTGGCGCTGGTAAATCTTGGCACCCAGAAAGCAGAAAGTGACAGCCATCTAGATATTGCCGCTCTCTGTGCCTCTGCTGCGGATTGAAGCTGTATCCAGTGGCTCCTCTCCACTGTGGGCTCTCATGGTTTGAGGGAGCAGAGGGAGAGCGGTCGCTGCCGGCTGCAGCTGTCTCCTTTTGAATCACCCACCCCCACTCCCCAGGTGCCAGCACAGCTCGCTGGGTTGCGCCTGCCCGTCTCTACCTCTCCCGCCCATTGTAGCACTGGTAGCAGCTTTCCAACGTGTCCTTTGTTGCAGGAGCTCTAAATCCATGGTAGGAAATTACCAGGAGACTCTCCTCAGTCTGCCCTCCCTCCCCTCGCCCGGTCTCTTTCTTTCCTTCCTTTGTCTCCTTCCGTAGTGAGGGTCAGAATCCCTAGCCAGACTGAGAACATGGTTGCTATTCCAGGACCCAGATGCCAATATGTGGCAGCATCTGGCTTATTGGCAAGCGTCGCCGGCTGTTGTGCTGGCTGCTTCTCGGCCTGTCATGTGGCTGAGCCTGCTAATGGGGGCCCTGTCACAAAACGGAGCTTCTTTGAGAATATGGTTGCAACCAAGGAGGCCACCAGCAAGCAGCTGCGTGGAGAGGACAGAATTACTGAGCAGGGTGACTGCGGACTCCAGCGGGGATGCCGGTCCCGGGCCTTGTTTCACGAAGGAGCCCCGTCTCATGTCGTCGGAGGCTGTCCCTCACGTGACCTTACCTTCTTGTGCTGTTCGTGTCGCAGGTGCCTTAAGGCAATGGAGCTCCTTGAAAGAAAAACACAAATCACTAAAAAACGTTGAGATAAAAATCCTGCGCCTCAGAGGCGACTGTTTGGCACCGGGAGTGCATGATAACAGCTTGCTTCGGAAAGGTGACATTTCTGCTGAAGGCTGAATAATAAAAAATGCATTTTAAAAACTCAGCTCTTCCGTGTCTTCTGATGGCTGACTTTTGGAGTGAAGGCCATTTCTTCGATGTGAAGGGTCTTTTTGTGGTTAGCCTCTCCGGCCCCCAATCACGGGCATATTGACACTTGTCATCTTTGGTGAAGCTGAGGAGCTTTTAAAATTAATTATCACATAATAGGGCTGTTTGTACTTTTTTCAAGGTGCAACAGAATGTGCGCTCGGAATGCGTTAAGCGCAGTCAGAGGCATCGTGGGGCAGAGAGGGATGAAGAAGACAGGGCTCCCAGCCCAGGCGCAGGTCACTGGCGCCCAGATTACGTGTGCTTCTCGTCCCCTTCCTTCTCCACACCCTCTATTGCTGGACAGAGCAAGTGGTGGGCTCTGTGTTTTAACACTGGAGGGACTGAAATCCCAAGAAGTTGGCTTGCCCCAGTCGGCATGGCAAGCTAAGCAGAACTGTGACTGGACACTAAGCCATGTGCTCCTGCTTCACTGAGCGGATGTGTGTTGGGCTCTTAGGTGATAAATTGCTCCTGAGGCAGGAACTGTGTCTTTAACTTTTTGCAGCTCTACCCCCAATTCACATCCCCCCTCATGATCCCCTTTCCACACACCTCTCCCAACACTCACATACACACACACTATGTGTATAATACAGGACTCTTTCCAAACTGAGGCCAAGTCCTACCTGTGACCAGCCGAAGGAAGGAATGAAGAAAGGGTATGTAGAAAAGTTCGCTGGAATTAAAGGGTGATGATGGTCCAGGGATGGTGGTGACGCCGATGGCAGCAGCATAGTACCCACGTGGACAGCAAAATCAGAAATTCACAGACAACATTTACAACAACACTAGGTGACAAGACGGCACGAATCCCCAGATTCAAGCAGTAGGGGACAAAATACCAGTAACCACAAGGCTTGCACAAGATGGGCATTTGCGTGGGAGACAAAAAGAAGCAACAGTGTCGCTTCCCAGCGAATCTGGGAACAGGAGAATCCCCGAAGCCCCCTGCAGCACTGAAACTCGTGGGCCAATTTGAGAACAGCCACTGAAGGGAAAGGCGTTTTGCCCACTCTGACACCTGGTACTTGCAAAGAGCTTGCAAGAAGAGGGATTAAAGCCTCTGGCCTTTTGAACTCTCAAAATTGACCTGCCAGAACTGCCTTCTAGCGCTGGGCGCTACGTTGGGGAGAAATGGCTGGGAATGGAATCAAAATTGAGGAGGGACAAGAAAAAGGTCCAGTTCAAAGGAAGGAGAGAGCAGCCAGATCGTCTCAGAAAGCGCGATGTAACACTTCACAAAAACAACAGAAGAGGGAGCTCTGTGAAGTTACAGCTTTTTAAAATTTAACCTGCTTCCTTCTCATAATTTAGTAAAACTAATTTCACATTAAAATGCACAACAGAAAAGAATGCACATCAAGTTCCATGCACAGTTATTATAAGAAAAATAGAATTAAGAGTGGAGTGATATCCTCACAGACAATGAAAGCATTCCAGAAAGATGTGCTCACAAAACAGATCAAAACTAATACACTGTTTCCAAATGAACTGAAAGACATTAAGAAAATTATGTAAGACATGAAAGAACAACATAAATCGTGATTAGAACACTCAGAGATGACAACTCAGGAAAGAATTAGAAAAGAAAAGAGAAATGAAGACCAGAAGCAAATGAGTGAACAAACACAACGGACCTTAAGAGAAATAGAAGGTGAGAAGGAAATTATTTTTTTAAAGATTTTATTTATTTTTTTAGAGAGGGGAAGGAAGGGAGAAAGGGAGGGAGAGAAACATCCATCAGTTGCCTCTTGCACGCCCCCAACTGGGGACCTGGCCCGCAACCCAGGCATGTGCCCTGGCTGGGAGTCGGGCTGGCGATCTTTCAGTTTGCACTCAACCCACTGAGCCACACCACCCAGGGTGGAAATATTTTTAAAAAATTTTAAATTAAGGCTTTTAGTGCTGTTTCAGGTTCACAGCAAAATGGAGGGGAAGGGGCAGAGATATCCCATAAACCCCCCCGTCCCCACACATGCACAGCGCTCCCCCCTCCCACACTATCAACGTCCCCTGCCAGTGGGGTACAGTTGTTAAAAGCCATGAACTTCCTTTGACACGTCGTAATCACCCAAAGCTCATAGTTTGCATAAGGGTTCGCTCCTGGTGGCGTACCTCCTATGAGTTTGAGCGAATGTATAATGACATGGAACCATTGTTATGGTGTAAAGAGTATTTTCACTGCCCACAGAATCCTCTGTGCGCTACTTATTCTTCCCGCCCTGCTCCCCCACCCTGTCTGACACCTGGCAGCCACGGAACATTTTACCGTTTTCCATAGTTTTGCTTTTTTAAGAATGTCGTATAGTTGGAATCATATAGGGTGTCGTCTTTTCAGATTGGCATCGCATCACTTAGTGATACGCATTGAAGCTTCCTCTGTGTCTCCGTGGCTTGGCAGCTCATTTCTTTCTAGCTCTGAATAGCTAGCTTCCCATTGTCTGGGCTGTACCACAGTTTATCATCTCCTGGAGGACATCTTCATTACTGCTGGGTTTGGGCAATTGTGAATGAAGCTGCTCTGAATATACACTGTGAAGGTTTTTGTGTGGACACAAGTCTTGAACTCATTTGGGTAAAGATGAAGCATGATTGCCGGATTGTGTGGTAAAAGCATGTTTGGTTTTGGTAAGGAATCGTCCAGTTGTCTTCTAAGGGGGCTGCCCCGTTGTGCATTGCCGCCAGCGATGAGGGAGCGTTCCTGCGGCCCCGCGCCCTCCTCAGCATTTGGTGGTGTCGGCGTTCTGGGTTCTGGCCACGCTGATAGGTGTACAGGGTGCCTCATTGTTGCTTTGGTTCACCTTTCCGTGATGGAATATGATGCGGAGCACCTTTTCGTGCCTATCTCTGATGAGGAGGCTCCTGTTAAGGTCTTTAGCCCATTTTTTAAATTGAGTCCTTTTCTTATTGTTGAGTTTCAAGAGTTCTTTGTGTGTACTGGATAGCCACAGTTCCTTAGCAGGTGCGTCCTTTTGTAAACATTTTCCCCCAGTCTGTGCTTCTCATTCTCTTGACGCTGCCTTTCGCAGAACAGGAGGTGTAAATTTTAATGAATTTCAGCTTATCAGTTCCTTCTTTCGTGGGTCATGCTTTTGGTGTTTTATCCAAAAAGTCATTGCCATACCCACATTTATTTAGCTTTTTCTCCTATGTTATCTTTTAGGAGTTTTATAGGTTTTTATTTTATAGTTAAGTCTGTGCTCTGCATTCAGTTGGTTTCTGTGAAAGGTGTAAGGTCTGTATGTAGACTTTTTCTTTCTTATATTTTTTTGGATGTGGATGACCATTCATTCCAGTGCATTTAGTTCGCTCTTCTTTTTCTAGTTTCCTAAGATGGAAACTTGGGTGACTGATGTTAGATCTTTCTTATTTTCTAATACAAGCATTCAGTACTGTAAATTGAAGCATTTTGGTACATTTCAAAAATCTTGAATAGTTGTATTTTCACTTAGTTCAAAAATACATTGAAATTTCTTCTTTAATGCATGTGTTATTTAGAAGTGTTTTTGTTTGTTTCATATCCATGTATTTTGTGATTTTCCAGTTATCTTTCTGTTATTGATTTCTTGTTTAATTCTGTTGTGGTTTAAAAGTAGACATCATATGATTTCTCTTAAGTTTGTTAAGCTGTGTTTTATTGCCTAGAATGTGGTGTGTCTTGGTGAATGTTCCATGAGAGCTGGAGGAAAATGTGCATTCTGCTGTTGTTGAACAAGCGAGTCTGCAGTGTTCATTGTATCCAGTTGGTTGAGGGTGTTAAATTCAGCAGTGTCCTTAAGGACTCTCTCCCTGCGGGAGCTGTCCATTTCTGATTAATGGGTTTTGAATTCTCCAAACATGCTAGTGGATTCATCTGTTTCTTTTTGCAATACTGTTAGGTTTTTTTTGTTTTGTTTTTTTTGTTTGTTTGTTTTTGCCTCATATAGTTTAATAATGCTCTGTTGTCAGGCACATGCACATTAAGGACTGTTATGTCTTCTTAGAGAACTGGCCACTTTGTCATTGTGTAAGGCCTCCATCCTTGGTAATTTTCCTTGCTTTGAAGTTTGCCTTGTCCGATGTTAGTACAGGTTCTCTTTCTTTCTCTTAATTAGTGTTAGCTTGGCATATTTTTTCCATTTACTTAGTTTTTATCTATATGTGTTTACGTTTAAAGTGGGTTTCTTGTAGACAACATATAGTTAGTTCTTGTTTTTTGATTGGCTCTGACAATCTGTTTTTTAATTGGTACATTTAGACCACTGAGGTTCAAAGTGATTATTGATATCAACCATACTTATTTCTGTTTTTTATTTGTTGCTCCTGTTCTTTGTTCCTATTTGTCTTTCACTCTTTTTCTGCCTTTTGTGGTTTTTATTCAGCATTTTATGTAATTCGGTTTTCTCTCCTTTCTTAGCGTATTGGTTATACTTTTTCTAAACCTTTTGTAGTGGTTGCCCCAGAGTTTGCACTGTCCATGCAGTTTACTCAAGTCCACTTTCAGGTGGCACTGTGGCGCTTCACAGGCGGTGTGAGCATGTGATAACAACAACATAATCGTGGTTCCTCCTTCTTGTCCCTTCCTCACACTATCATTTATTCCACTTAATATATAATCATAATATGTGATATATCCTCAAGCATACATGATCACATACACTGTTAATGTTGTTTTGAACAAAGCACTGTCTTTTTTTAAAGTTGTTATTATTATTTTAATTGTTTTATTGTTGTTCAAGTACAGTTGTCTGCATTTACCCCTTCCATCCCCCCCATCCCAGCCGTCCCCACCTCCCTCCCCTGATTCTACCCCCCCCCCCATTGGCTTTGTCCATGAGTCCTTTATAGATGTTCTTGAAATCCCTTCCCCCCTTTCCCCCCATTATCCCCTCCCACCTCCCCTCTGGTTACTGTCAGATTTGAACAAAGTATTGTCTTTAGATCAATTAAGAATAAGGAAATAAAGTTTGAATTTTACCTTCACTTACTCCTTCTTTGATACTCTTTGTTACTTAATTTGTATCCGATTATCTGGCCTATATTGTTTTCTTCCTCTCTGATTAACTCTACTGGCAACAGAGTCCCTCAATTTTTGTTTGTTTGAGAGGGTCTTTTTTTTTTCCTCCTTGGGTGCTTAACTTCTCAGGATACAAAATTCTAGGTTGGTGGTTTTATGCTCTTAACACTTCAGATATTTTACTCTACTCTCTTCTTGCTTCCATGGTTTCTGAGGAGAAGTCAGATGTGATTCTTATTTTTGTTCCTGTATAGGTAAGGTATTATTTCTCTTAGGCTTCTTTCAGAATTTTTCCTTTACCTTTGATTTTCCATAGTTTAAAATGATAATTCCCGGCTGGTATGGCTCAGTGGATTGAGCGCGGGCTGCAAACTAAAGGGTCACCAGTTCGATTCCCAGTCAGGGCACATGCCTGGGTTGCGGACCACGTCCCCAGTAGGGGGCACGTGAGAGGCAACCGCACATTGATGTTTCTCTCCCTCTCTTTCTCCCATCTTCCCCGCTGTCTAAATATAAATAAATAAAATCTTAAAAAAAAAAAAAAGATAACCCCAGGTGTAGTCTAATTTTGTTTTTACCTAGATCTGTGGTTTGATGTCTGACATTAATTTGAGGAATTTCTCAGTCATTGTTTTAAATATTTCTTCTGTTCCTTGCTTTTTCCTTGTTGTATTCCCATTGCCTGTATGTACCTTTTGTAGTTACCCCACAGTCCTTGGATATTCTGTTCTGCTTTCTTCAATCTTTGTTCTCTTTGCTTTTTAGTTTTCAAGAATTCTATTGACATATTTTCTAGCTTGGAGATTCTTCCCTTAGCTGTGATTTTCTAGGTGTGATTCTCTCCTTAGCTACTGCTAAGCCCATCAAAGGGTGTATCGTGTCTGTTACAGTGTGGTGGGTTTTTTTTAATTTCCAGCATTTCTTTTTGGTTAGTTCTTAGGGTTTCCATCTCTCTGCTTACATTGCCAGTCTGTTCTTGCACGTTGTCTACTGTATTCATTAGAGCCCTCCTCATATTAACCATATTTGTTGTAAATTCTCAATCGGAAAATTCCTACATCCCTGCAATGTCTGCTTCTGCTGCTTACTCTGTGTCTTCAAATTGCGTTTTTTACCTCTCGGTATTTCTTTTTACTGACCGTTGACCAGTAAATGAACTCTAATGCCGAATACACGAAAGGGGCCTCCTCGATGGTGCTCCTGTGTAGTGGGCAACCTGTACCAGCTTCATGAAATGGCCTTGGGTCTCCGTGTTGGTTCAAGTTCACCTCCATTGGGTGTTGTTAAGGAAAGGGACTTTTCTTTGCAAGCACCATTTTGTTCTTTGAGGAATTTTACTTCGGTGCAATTTATCAATCCAGTGGGATAGGGAAAGTGCTATTCTAGCTAGGATTTCTCTTACTCATTGTGGAATATTCCTGAGATAAAAGTAAGTACTTCTTGAGATATTATGTAGCGTCGGGAATGTTTAAGAGGGCTGGCTGGCTGCAGAGGCAGGAAGTTAGTTCCATGGCATTATATCCCTGTAATAGTTAGCACAATTTAGGCCCTAGATCCGGTCTTGGCTGGGTCCAGAACTTGATTCCCCATAATTCATTAAGTTCAGGGGGATAGACCCACATTAGCAAAGTTGCAAGAGATTGTGATATAAATCAGAATGTCAGTTTATTAATGTTTCCATTATCAGTAACTGCTGAATGAATGAGAACACTTGTGTCAGTTCTCCCCTCTTCCCACTGGGCGACTCCCTTTGAAGCCAGAAGGTTGTGTGGCTTGCAAAGGGAGGTGGGTGATCCTAATGGGAGGTGACGTTCTCATCACGTTCTGATCCACCCATCTTCACCCCAGGGAGACACCTGCCAGCTGGACCCAAACACTTGTGTCAGGCGTGTCAACGTCGTGCAATACACACACTTACCACTTCTTGCATCCTAGCTTGTTTTTTCCCACTCTGCTTAAAGGGGGAATGGGACCACCTTCCCAGTCAGCCAGAGCATCTGGGTCACCCCCGGTGATCAGTGGCGTGACAGTTGAAGCAGCCAGCTCACCTCACGTGCAGATAATTTCAAGTAAAGGAACCAGTTGTTCCAAACATGGCACATCTTCCGTGGACTGGACACAAAGAGGAATCGCCGATGGTTCCTGGTCTGAGGTTGCCTACAGCCTGGTGGGGCCAGACTTCAACACTCTTTGCCCACTTCTGCTAGTTTGTGTGTGTGGCGTGTAGTGTGACTGAGTTGGAGAAAGCATCACTGTAAACTTCAGCTTGGCCTCGTCTGAGCCTTAAAAATTCAGATTCCTGGGTCTGTGTTTAAATACGATTTCACTGGGTTTCTTTTCTTGAATCTTTGTATCACAGGACCGAACTCTAACTAAACCCAATCCGTAAATTTTATTAGGTGAAGCTGGAGCCGTTGGGTCCTCCTGGACATGGCCTTCTCAGCTAGAAGCCTGCCGTTCGGCTGTGTAGTTAGAGGAATTAGTAAGTTCCTCTGAGGGTGGCGAAGGACCAGGAAATGGGACTGCATCTCTCCAGCCTTCCTTTGATGCTGTAGGTCTGTGGGGCTGCATTTACCTGGCTGGTTTGTCTGTTTTTAATCCAGCCGAGGCCATGAAACTATTGCTGCTGCCCCAGGTTTCCGAACTCTTCCTGTCCTGAGCTCAGGTGACCAGGGCGTGTGAACCCCTGCTGTTCCTCAGGCCTCAGCCAGCACCTTGTCTTCCCACAGGCCAGGCACCAGGGCAGAGAACACAGTATCTAAAGTTAAAGGCTTCTTTTCCTTCTGGGGTTTTGAATTCATCTTTAGAACTCAGAGGAGGTCTGGTGATGACCGTGAAAGAATTAATCTGGAGAGCTGGGTGCTCAAAAAGAGGACTTAAAGCCTCATCCCTTAAATATATTGGACCTGAAGTAGAGACAATTTTGTGTATTTTGGTTTTAAAAGAATTTTGTAAAGGAATTTTTCCCCCGCAAGTTTTTGGTTTAATTGCCTGGCAGGGTGAGAAATCCCAACACAGCAGCGTGGAACTGGGGCATGAAGAGCAGCAAGTGAAACGGATTTATGAAGCCCATAAATAAAAATGAAACTCATTTCATTGTACAAATTGAGTGGAAAGGCACAATCTATCCCAGTCCTGGTAAATGGAAGCGTGGGACACACGTAAGGGTACGTTCTTTCCATTTTAATACAGCCAGATCATGGGTGTAACGTAACTGAGGAATTTCAGAAAAAGGGACATTTCATCCCACCAGAACTGACCGAGGAGGCATGGCACCGTATCTATTCGATGGAAGACATGCACATTTCCCAAAGGAAGCGCAGTCGGTCAACCATTTGTTTAAACAAGTGCCCAGATGAGCATTTTCCCGTAAAGGCAACAGCAGAGAGAAGAGTGGCAACAAGCAAGGCCAAGGGTACAGCCATGGTAGGCAGGAGAGTTCCATACTTCCGGCACTTGGGGTATTGCCCGCCTTTGAGTATTCTTGCCTAAGAAGTACATCGGCGCTTAACCCTTCCTCGAAGCTCTTTAGTCTTGATCAGATAAGGCGGAGGTGGGTGCCAACAGGGGACAGCGATATGGACGTTTCGGAATGGGGTGGTGTAGAGTGCCTGAGATTCGATGTCGGGGTCCCTGGGCTCTGTGACTCCTCAGTGAGGTTTGGGCTGCTGTTGGCTCCCTACCTGACGTGGCTTTCCAGCCCCACCTTCTCGGGTGTGCCCATTCAGCCTGTCCTCTTTCCAGCTAAGTTCCAGGCTTTGTTTTTGTTTTTTTTATTTTTGTTTGTAGTTTTGTTTTACCTGTCCATTAGCAGTCTCTTCCTGGGCCTACTTGTGATAGGGCAAGCTGAAACTAGAGGGAAGCCAGTGGGGTGATAAGGGAATCAAAGCCAGGCGTGAACTTAGCGTCTTCAATGAACTAAAAACTCACTTGCCATTCATTTAATAAACATAATGAACGTACTTGACTTGTCCTACTTATTCTGCTAGGCATTGGACATGACTTAAAGACAAATTAGACCGGGGCCCCACCCTCCAAAAATCCCACAGCAAATGGCAGAGTCTTTCCTTCCTCCCGCGATTGCATCGGCACCCCTAGGACACCCCAAGATACCGACTATCTAGATAAAAATCATGTGTTTGCTTTGCAAATATGGCTTCCAGACACGTCTTCTAAGCCCCTTTCAACTGGATTGCTCCCTAAACCTGCCTTGAATAGATATTCCGAAGCCTCCTGAGTAGTCCCTGAAAATGTGCACCAGCAACTAGAAGGCTATATAATTAGACTATCTCTTCATTCATCTCTTTATTCACACATAATTCGAGGCTTAGATGAAGGCTAAGAAAAGGGTAGATTCCTTCCCACTTGTCTGTGTGATCTTCTGGAAGCATCCCGCTGCCTTTATGAAAGTTGAGGAGAAATTGTCCAGTTCTCGGGGATGATGAGGTCCCTTCCACGGCCCCCCACCCCCCTCCGGCTTCGAGTCTAGGACAGCTTGGCCCACCTGGTTTCAGACAGGCTCAGCGCAGATCCTGGAACTGATCTTTCTTGTTTGGTGTCCTTGGATCATTAAAGATTGTGACTGTGCTGGGCTTCTCCCTAATTAAATTGCCATAATGGGAGGAACTTTACTGCTGGATAAAGCAAAACGTATCAGTGAATGGGGGAGGGATCTGTGGAGTTGGAGCCCAGAGAGGCTAAAGTGGGCCTGCTCAGCCTGCTCACAGCACCGTGTCAGGGATCTGAGAGGCTCCCAGTTGTGCGGAGGGGAAGTTCCATCAGGCAGATCCCTCCCACACCGTTCTGCTTGCCTGTCCTGATTTCAGGTTCACCAAGGAGGCCTCTGATGAATAATAAGTCAGCGTCCTCTCTTAAACACTTTGATACTGGAAAGGGAATCGCCTAGATAGGGAGCACAGGAATTCCAAACTCTAGAAAGGGAATTTAACTCCTCCTTGGTAAGTTAGGGTTTACGTGTCAATTGTGTGTTAATTTGGTTAGAATAAGATTGTCACCAAGAAAATCTGATTTGTAAGGCTGGGACTCAGTCTCTGGGCCTCTTTGCCTCGAGGTGATAGAGAACACCTTCCCTGCCACCACCCCTGGGGCGTCTTCCTAGAGGCCTCCCCAGATTCCACCACACTCCTCACCCCTTTTTGCCTGAGCATAGTTGTGGGTTTTAAAGATTTTATGTCTTTTCCTCCTTACCGCCTCTGATAGGTAATAATTTTCTGAGAGGAAGTAGGGTAGAGGTAGTAGGATTATGCAAATTAACGTGAGTATTAAGAAACAAAGGGAGACCTGCAGGCCTTCTTAAATCACTACTGAGCAGTTCTGTTTTGCTTGAATAGACTCAAGTAACACCTCTCTGACCAAGGAGCGCTCCCCAACAATACTCCCCACAAAAAAGGGGGAGAAAGAAAGGGAGAAACCCACCATTGAGATCAGACTAGCCTCTGTGAATAACTCTGACTTGCAAGAGGGATAAGCCCAGAAAGAAACAATTTGAAAAGTTTACTTCGGGTTGAGAATTTCTAATTCCACCACTTTTGTGTGTGGTTGTTGTTTGATAGACGTGACAGCATCTCCTCATTATTATGGAAAGTATAGGGTTGGTGGTAATTACTATCTGAATATGAATGGGAGCAGGAGTGGGCACAGCCCGCACTGGCCTTTCTTTGACAAGGTATAACTTTCTTCTGAATTTCTGTGTTAATTAGTGCTTATTTAAAAACCACTTTAATTGGTAGTAAACACCTCAACTTTTTGTACTCATTAAAATGCAGCCATTGATGTGTGATGGATTTTTTTAAAAGCTTAATTAACTTTCCTTCTGTATATACAACCTATAATAATGACAAACATATTGGGGAAAAAATTATCCCTGCTTTTTTCCCTGCCTCCCTCCCTCCCCCCATTATAAGGACATTTTTAGCCGTGGATGTCTCACTTAGTTAGGATCAGATGTCATTAATTTGGCATTTTGGAGATGAGTAGGTGGCAGGAAATCAAGGCTTTTTGAGACATTGGTCATTTCTAAAACAAGTATTCATGTTTCTATGAGGGAAATAGTTGTTTTAAAGTGAGGAAAAACTTTAAAGAAACCAATATCTCAGTAGACTCAAGACTTGTCTTGAGTATCTTTGTGGAAAATATCAAATTCTTAAATGTTCTTGGAAATCTCTTTTTGAAGTGGTTATAATTATGTGGGAGCTGAGTAATACATCCCTCCCCCTTTTCATTAGGAGGTATAGTTACTATTAAGGTAATATAACTAGCTTAGAGGAAACTTGGAAAATAGGAAACAATTTTTTTTCCTGATTGATTTTCAGAGAGAGAAGGAGGGAGGAAGGGAGGGAGAGAAACATTAATTTATTGTTCCACTTACTTACGTGTTCATTGGTTGATTCTTATATATGCCCTGACCAGGGATCGAACCTGCAACCTTGGCATATCTAGACAATGCTGTAACCAAGTGAGCTACCCAGCCGGAATGGGAACAGTTCTCAGTAGCCTCACTACCCTAACACAACAACAGTTTTTCAGTTTTCATAATCCCTTTGCATTCTTTATCCGTAGTGGGCCCCAAATTGTTAGTAGTGAAACCACTGTCAGCAGATATTGAAGGACATGGACCAGAGCAGTGTTAAGAGGAGGAATCGGAGGAATGAGGAGGAATTGATGGTTTGATTGATTGGTGGTTTAACAGCCACTAGAACTTTGAGTTTTATCAAGGGGGACTGGGGAGCAGTAGCTACAGGGGCCATGTCATACAAGGGCCATAGTGGGAGATTTTCAGTCACTTAGAGTCCCTAACAGTCCTCCTCTTGGTCAACAGGGGGACCAAATCTCATCGTTTGATCAGATTCTGATTTATTTTTTTCCTTCAAATTATATAACTCATGTCAATTGCAGTCTCAGACTTATTGATGAGAACTGCTGTCAGAGTTTTTGTGATTTTTGTCTTTGTAGTTGAATTTCAATCTTTTTATTTTTTCAAGCAAGTGGCTGACTAGGAACATTTAAGACTGAAGAAAACAACAGGAAATAATTGTGGAGACAACACATATTAAGAGAATTATCAAATGGCCTTGGATATGGCTCAGGAGCCCAGACCCTTCCTTACTTGGGATCAGCCAGAACAGCTCTCTCCCCACTCCAATAAGAAGGGAGGTTTGATATCAGTCAATTTATACAACACATCGTTCCCCTCCTTGAGTCACAAAGGTTTAATCGCTAGTACCCGGAATAACATAATTAGGGAAAGGAATTTTAAGAATCTTATTTGAGCACAGTTTTAAGCAAACAGAAGGGAAAAGGTAGCCGTGGAAAAGGAGGAGGAAGAAGAGGCAGGGCCACGACAACCAGTGGCTCCCGGTGTTCTGGGGTCTCGATAGGGAGTCACGGGCCCAAACTGCCTGTGTCTAGCCGTCTGCTGCTCCATCCGAGATTCTTAGAAAGCTGCCTCCTTTGTGATGTCCTGTATCCAGAATGATCTTGAGGGAGTCCCAGTTTGAGATCTCCTGTCAATATGGAAGGTCAGGGTATGATACCTTGGAAATCATAAATCCAGTGGGGGTGATTTCTTGAAATTTCACTGCTGTGTTTGTAATTTATGGAACTGGATAAGATCCCTTCCCAGAGGTGCCCCTGAGGTTTGAGAACCACCAGCAGAGGAAGTCGGTAAGGCGATTGGCATCCCCACAGGGAGATCAGAGTAGTCCTGGGAGGTGAAAGAGCTAATGGTTTCTGAGGTCAGGATGGTTTCATTTCACGGGACTGGAGTTTTGACCACTCAGTTTTGACACAAAAGATTTCAGAGCTGCTAAGAAATCTTGTCTAATATTTATGCTCTTTTTAATAGCTGTCCTTGATCAAATTTTGACCCATGTATTTGACATTATTTTGATAATCAAATAAATGGATAGAGACTAAGGAGTCCCAGAATATATGTTCTACAGACAATCCTTAATTATTCGGCAAGTTTTTGTCCTTTCTTATTAGTAATACCAGGGCTTGGGAAGTCCTTAACTGGATTACGCAACTCTAATCTGGACCAAGGAGTAAAGCTATAAGCCCATTGACCTTGGGAGTGATCTCTGTCCCTACCTGTGTTAAAAAAAACATTGTTAGGAGATATTTTCCAGTGAGAGGGATGAGTTTAAGGACCGGGAGTAGAGGAGAGGGGAGGGGGCTTGAGGTGCAAGAGGAGTAGCAGAGCAAGATGGAGGAGGAGGTGAAGGAGCAGCGAACCAGAGGGAAGCCAGTGCGCAGTCTTGGTAGGAGGGGGAGGAGCTTGGAGTTTAGGCCATGTGGGGTTTTGTTAGCCTTTCCTAAGGGGTCCTTAGAGGAAGGAACTATGAGAATACTGCTGTTTTTCAGAGGCCTCGTTAATACCAGTGAAAATTAGCAGCCGTTGAATACTTGGAATTTGAGCCCTTAGATTCTCAAGTGCCATGCAGATGGGTTATTTTACTGATAACCCAAGTGCACTGGCGTGGCCACTGAAGCTCTGCATTGTTCTTGGAAAGATTCCATCAGAGCTTCTACCTTTTGGTGCTCTTGGCACCACGGGGTACACGTAAGAAGCTGGACAAAGACCTGGAGGCTCATTGATTGGCTGGTTCTCTCAGAATCGTCGTGGCATCATGTCTACATACCCATCTTATTGTTGAGAGATGCGGAATAAATTGAACAAAAAAAGTTTTCGCCACGGACAACTAAGAGGGAAGAGCAAAGGCTTAGGTGGTGCTTCAACACATGCAAAGCCAAGGGCTAGTCAAGGGCAGGACTTACTCAGCTGTCCAGGCCCTGGGACTCCCAGGAAAGACTCAAGGAGTATCCTGCATTCTCTGCCCTCATGGGGCTGAGCAGAAGTGGGTCCAGGCGGTGATAAAGTTTTGGCATAAAAAACTGGAATATACTCAACCAGAGCACCATTAGCATCAGCCTGTGTTTAGCAAGCTACTGCACCAGACTGAGGAGCACTCTGCTCGGGGAAGGATGGGGAGTATTTCTATAGAGCTTTTGCAAGAAGAGTCAGCAGAGCTCAGGCAGTTTTGGGGATAGCTGGTCAAGGGTGATTCTTGGAGAGGGAGGGTTCATTCTTGTGGTTCAGCAGCCGGTGGCGGGGCAATTCAAGTTTATCAAAAGGAGTGGGGAAAACAGTTAACAGGCTACGGTCAAGTGAGGGTCACAGGGAAAACCTGTCAGTTCTTTAGGATCTTTTATACATGGGTGCTTGCAACAGTGACGAAATAGCTAGAGTGCTGGGCGAGGAGTGAGTAAAGGGCAAGAATCTTCCTCTGTGCACTGGAGTTTGTTGGTTCTTTCCACCTGAAGACTCACCCCCATCTCCAGCTTACTGGTCCCACACGCCTGCCGCAGCAGCCGGAGGAAGTGAATTTGTGACCAAGCAGTAACAGACAGCAGTATGATGCAGGGCTTCAAAGAGGATGCTAAGGGGCTGAATGTTTGTGTCCCCCCCCAGATTCACGTGTGAAATCCTGACCCTGCATGCGACGGTATGAGGGGGTGGGCCCTTGGGAGGTGGTTAGGTCATGCGGGGTTATGAATGGGTTAGTGCTCTTCTAAGAAGAGACACAGGAGAGCTTGCCCCTCTCTGCCACATGAGGGTACAAGAAGGCATCTGCAGACTAGGAAGGGGGTCCTCGTCAGATCTGCCAGTGCCTTGATCTTGGACTCCCCAGCTTCCAGAACTGTGAGAAACAAACCTTGTTCTCTCAGTCACATGGTCTACTGCAATATTGTTGTAACAGTCTGAACTGGCTAAGACATTGACATTGGACAGGGCCTCAGGTTTCCAGAATTCTATAGTAATGGTTAGGAACAGGAAGAGCCCGAGACCTTGCCGAGTGCACCCCTGCAGACTGACAATGCAGCTTCACTTTAAGTGATCACGGAAAGTGAGTCTCCACTGTTTGCTCCTGCCATGGGGTCCACGTGAGAATTTGCCGGTGTAACGTGAGAAACACCTACACAGGTGTGGGCCCTGTTCAGGAACCGGTTTGCGAAAGGGCAGCTTCCATGGCCTCTTCTCTTGGAATGCGAGAATCTGGACACGAATATCCCATGGGCCTGCCCAGTCCATATACCTCTGCTTTCAATGTCTGGAACGGTGTCTTAACTGAGGACATTATAAAGTCAAAGAGAAGGATTAGCTATATGTGGCTTGGTGTTGATGTTTCTTTCCCAACCTTCCTCTAGTTTTGCTGTTGCTTTCTCTGGTTTTGCATTATTCACCCATCTCCTCTGAGCTTCCGAGTCCCTGTGCAAAGCTGAGCCTCCAAAGGCTGGCCGCCTCAGTGTGGGTACCAGCTTGGGAAGATCCTCAGCCTGGCTGCAGGAGCTCAGCTGTCCTGAAACCCCTTCGCCATCAACAGATCTTGAATTCCTGAGCCCCTGTCTTCATCTCTTTGTTCTTGTAACTTCCAGAATAATGGTGCAGAGGAGATTCTTTTCTTTAGTGTTTAGCCTGAAAGTGTATAATTCCTTCAAATTCAAGCTGTATAGTGTAGCTAGGGACAGAGTTTAACCGGAGCCATTTCACCCCAGCATTTTAAAGACAATTCTGAATTTCATTTCTACTCCTAGCTTTTTGGGCAACCCTTTTTTTTTTCTTGATGAAAGCTTTTACAATCTTTTCTCAATTTCTGTTATTATTTTTTTTAAAGGTAATGAGTTAGGTGCGGGTTTTTAAAAAGATTTTATTTATTTGTTTTTAGGGAGAAGAGAAGGGAAGGAGAAAGAGAGAGAGAGGAACATCAATGTGTGGTTGCCTCTCACACGCCTCCTACTGGGGACCTGGCTGCAACCCACAGGCCTGTGCCCTGACTGGGGATTGAACTGGCGACCCTTTGGTTTACAGGCCGGCACTCAATCCACTGAGCTACACCAGCCAGGGCTATTGTATTATTTCTTAAGTTTGCTGTCCTTTCAGGAATTGTTTTTAGCTAAGTTGGGGCCTTTTTGAGTGATACAAAATTATTTTCTTTCCTATTTTCTCTTTATTCTTCTTGAAAATTTCCTCAACGTAATCTTGTCTTCCTGTTGAGTTCTCTTTCTGCAGTCACCTTTTTAATTCTCAAGGGTCTTTCTTGTTCTTTGGCTGTCACCATTTTATAGCACGCCATTCTTATTGTATTGTTGGTGTATGCATTTATTTCTCTAAGGGGAGAGGAATTACAGTTCTCTAAGGAAAGAGAACTTGTTGTTTCTCCTACGTCCAGCCTGAGTCCCTCTGTTCTGGATATCTGGTGCTGTGGATCAGATTCCCCCATGAAACAAATTTGTAATGACCTTCAGACCAGTTCAGGATGAGGGGTGAGAGAAGAAGATAAGGAAGAGAGAGAGAGAGAGAGAGAGAGAGAGAGAGAGAGAGAGAGAGAGAGAAGGCCAGGGAGAGGGCGAGAGTGTGAGAGAGGCCCAGCCTGCGTGGCCACTCTGTCTCAGAGAGAGAGAGAGAGAGGGCCTGGACCACTCACCTGGACAGGTTTTTATTGACACTCTAGATACATTACATCCAGGATGGTTCTCATTAACTATGCACAGGTTCGCTTTAAGTGGTTACCATAACAAAAGAATGTTGCTAATCCCTTTAAGATAAAGGTCATTTGCAAATATAAAGGGATAAGAGGTGGAACTGGTTACACGCAAACTTGAGAGGTTTAGCATAGATTTTAGGGAGTTACTTTAAAGAAATGCAGTAAACATTTGTTGCCTCAATTCAGGGTGAGGGAGTTTTTAGCAAAAGCAAGTCTCAAAGCGGCCTAGGTACAATGCAGGCCTGATTCCCCACGGGAGACCTATTCACGGATGTTCTCTGCACGCCACGCGTGTCTATCTGCGTTCAGAACCAGCTGAGCCACAAGATCACATCACACATGGATAGGTTCCCTATAGGGCATGGCTCTCCCCCCGACAGGACCCATACTCTGGCTGTGTTTGCCCTGAGAAAGGGGAGTGCAGGATGTACCATACGCTCGGAGAACCCAGCACCCTTCTCCTAGCCATGCTGACATTTTTAGGAATCCCTGCATTTCAAATTAGCTAATTTGAGGGTAGTCTTATATTACCAAAAGGTGTTATAAATAATTTGGCAGTGAGGCTCTGAATGGTGTTATAATAGTATTTTATTCAACTAATGATTAGCACCTAGAAAACTATAAAATAAAACGTCCTGTTCCAACAGAGCCTTTGGGTTGAACATTAGTGACCACTGTCTAGGATCGCGGCAGAGTGTGAGCTAAGCTCTCCTCGCCCAGAATGCCCGGACTGATTAAAGTTGCTGAAACCCTGTTGTCAATGTATTTTGTTTAAAATAAACATTTCTTCTTTATTTAAAGTGATATATATTTATTAAAGGGCCTTTGAAAAGTTATTTCTTTCAAAGAAGAAATAAAAGTCACTATAACCTACCCCTCAGAGATAATCACTGGTCACATTTTAAATATATTTCCTTTTAGTCTTTTAATGCATGTTACATATTCTTATGTAAAATTGAGATGATTCTGTCCAGAAATTGTGTATCTTTTTGTTTACCTGACATTGTATCAGCATCTCAGCATCTCACTAAATACTCCTCACAAACACCATTTTGCTTTTACCCATAATATTCTGGTACCCGCATATCCCCTGGTTGTTGTTTTGTTTGTTTGATTTTTACTGATTCCTCTTTTGCTGATCACTTAGACTTTTTAAGTTCTTGCTATTACAAGTGATGCCACTGTCTCCTGTCCTGGAACCTGTCTTTGGGAAACAGTCTGAAATTCCTGCAGCATCTTTATTGTTGGATCAAGCTGGGATTTAGGCTCGAGACTCTTGTCATATACACGCCCAGTCAGTGTTGGGAGTGAGGTCCCTGTCTCCCTGGCTTTGTGGGACTGGAGTTTCGAAAAGTGCAGCATCAAGAGCCCCAGCTCCAGTCAGTGGCGTGCTCTGCTTTGCTCACTTCACTCGGCGGAGGGGACATGGTGCCCATGACTGAGCTTGAGGAAGGTGTCAGAGCCAGTGTAGGGGAGTGGAGAAGAGTTGGGAGTGACGGCTGGGGGCTCACGTAGATGGTGTCTGTGTTTCTGGTGTCTTAGTTAATTTAAGGACAGATCCCACTGGCCAACCGTATTGCCGCAGAATTCCTGGGAAGGGATTCCTCTGTCCATCTTTGTCCCTGCCAGCTCCTCTCTCCTGAGTCTTCCTCCGCGCCTGTTCTGTACGGGCTGCTTTGCTCTTCCACCCACTGTTTGGACTCTGTCACTTCTGAGAATCGGTCTCCGCCCCAGATTGGGCTGAGGTCAGGGACAAGTATTCCATCGCAGCTGGCAGAACTCATTCGTTACTGTATCAGCCAGGATAAGCCAGGCAATGCGAGGGGAACACGCTGCACAGCGTCCCAGTGCCTTTACCCAGTCAGGGTTATTGCTCACTCAGGTAGCTGTCATCCGATGGGGTGTGACCCAGCGAACCGGTCCGCTTGGATCTTGTGGCACCTTGATCTTAAGACATGATTTCAGAATGGCCAGATGAGTGTGCAGAAAACTGAGCATCGTCTTTTAAGTGTTTCACCCTGGAAGTGACACACAGGTACAGCCTTTGGGCCAAAACTAAGGATGTGACCTCACCTAATTGCCTGGGGTCAGGGAGATGGGATCGTCTGTCTGGGAAGAAAGGAGAACTAGAAACATGGGTGAGCGTTTCAATGCCCACCTGAATTACAAACAAAACAAAACAAAACAAAGAAAGATCTTCAAATATACTCCGAACACAATAACAGAGAAGAACATCATTATTAAATATGTGAAGCAGCATGGATAGTGACTTGGCGAGTGCATCCAAAATAACAACTTTTGGTTTCCAGTGGAATTTGTTGTTCTCAAATATGTTGAGCTCTACGCCTCGTGTTGAAAACAGTTGCATCAAATTAACCTTGATTTCTTGATGGAGCTCAAGGTAACCCAGGAATCTACCTATGTTTTCAGATACGAATCGCATCACTTAAAGGAAGAGTGTTAGGACCTAGCTAATTGTGAAGGGGTGGTAAGCAGGTTGCGATCTGTGTGCCATGGCTATCTGATTTGGTAGAAAACCCTTGGGGTGCCACCACGGTGTCGAGCAGGACTCTCAGGCAGCGTCTAGGCTCAGTGGGGAAGAATTTGAACAGATATTACAAAGTACTTATTCTGTCTGTGTAGTAGGCACTGGACCGAGTGCTGGTGCCTGCAGCCCACCTAGCTCTTATGGTCTCAGCATCCCTTAGTGATGCCTCTCAGTCATGGGGTGCCTGCATGTGTGTGCATGTGTGTGGTGGGCGAGGAAGAGGGAGGCACATTATTTTCTTGATACTTCCATCTCTGAGCTAATGTGACTATTCAGTTAGTGCCAGATTAATTCAAGCAGTAGAAGTAATTGCTAATTGGCTGTCTCTCATATACGCTCCCGTAAGAAGGATGTAGGTTTTTGAAGTGCCTTCCCCTCATCGTGATGAGTCCTGCAGAACTAACCACATGCTTCATCCCCGTGACCTGTGTTTTCAAGGAAACTAAAGGGGGTTAATGCAGCACCATCTCCTTTTCTGTTTCTCTTCCCCTCGCTCCTTCCTTTGGCTGCTGTGTAAAATGTTGCTTATTTTTATTAGGCCCCATATTCCATTCCCTGACACCAAATATTCTTTTTTCATGAAGAGCTTGAACTAGCAGATGGGAATGATATTAATTCTCCTCCTCCATTCCTGTAAGTGTTGTGTGTTTTTTTTAACCCACCTGGGACGGAGCAAGAGGAATGCCCCCTTTTCTCTTCACTTGCTTCAGCAGAAGTGATGTGAAGGCAAGCTGCATCTCCAAGGGGGTACATTCTTAGCTGGGACTCTGGGATGGTTTCTCCATGGGATCTGTACTGTGAAAGTCAAGTGCAATGGTAAACAGCACAGGGATAGCCTCAGCGGGACCACCACAGTCAGCTTGCTGTTTCTCGTCCCCTTCATCTCATCAGCAGGGCTCCTGTGGCTCCCCCAACGTCCCTCACTCCAGAGAGCACCAGTACTTGCTCAGTGGGTGGCAAATCAAGGACTGTGCCAGCCTAGAGGAGCAAAGGGCTGTGGAATGATTTTGGGCTACTGCCAAAATTAAAAAGAAAGAAGAGCCCTGACTGGTGTGGCTCAGTGGGTTGGGTGTTGTCCCACAGAGCTGAAGGTCACTGGTTCAATTCTTGGTCAGGGCACATGCCTGGGTTGCAGGTTTGTTCCTCACTTGGGGTGCATACCAGAGGCAACCAATCAGTGTTTCTCGCCCTCTCTTTCTCTCACCCTTCCTCTCTCTCTAAAAATAATAAAATAAATAAAAATCTTAAAAAAAAAAAAGAAAGAAAAGAAAGAAGGAAAAGAATTTATTTCTAAAGAAAAATAGGAAATACATTGTTACATGTTTTCTTTTTCATTGTCTCTGTCTATATAATAAATATGATAAATCTAGGAACAGGTTTTCCAAAATATTTTCTGTTGGCACACGTTGAATATTTTATATATACCAATTTGAAACTAGAAGTTAAAGCACCATGCCTAGCCGCTAATAGACATTTCAGACCTATTGTGGGAAACTTTTGGAAGCTTTGTCATGGGTGGCAGGATCCTTTTGTTCTCAGTGTTCATTGTCTGAGTCCCCAGTTGCAAAAGGAAGGAAAAGTCATTCCACCAAGAAAATCTTCAGTAATAATGTGACCATTTAAAAGATCAGTGTCCCCCTTGAACACCCCTCCCTGTTTAACTCTATGGCCCTAGCCCTGCCCCTTGGGTCAGTATCTTTCACGTTTTCGGTGTTCAGTCCATCCCAGGTAATTTCAGGGTGTGGGAAACGTTTGATGACACCGATGAGAATGAAAGAAAAATAGACAGCAGAATGAACTTGGAGATCTGGCAGCAGATCTAAGTGTTCACGAAGTTGTTGGTAGTGATACGGAGAACTGCCCTGTTCACAGGCAAAGCCCTTGTGCGCCGGGGCTCTGGATTAATTAGAAATGGAAGAAGAAACTGTTGAGATGCGTGGTGACGATACAGGTGTTTGAAAAGAGAAGTATTGAACCCCAAGAACTCTGATGTAAAACCTGAGTATTTAGACAATGATTTGCTTTATAACCTTTATGCTAACAATGGAGTGAAAAATGCGAGTCCACAGGAATTTTGGGATTCTTAAGTAAAGCCTTCTTGCTTTAGAGATGAAGGGGTCCCAGAGGGGCTGAACATGTGGAACCAGGTCATGCTGCTGGTGCTGGAGCAGGACAGGCATGGGTCTTTGCCCGTTCTTCTGGTTACTCCGGCGACAGGGGTGTTTGGCTCCTCTCTTCTCATGCCTCATATCCTGCCCACGAACAAGTTCTGTTGCCTCTTACCCACTTCTTCTCGCCCTCACCGTGCCTTCCACCCTCGCCCCTCACCTGGATTGTTGCGACGGCTTTCCCAGTGGGCTCCCTCTGCCATCCTGGTCCCTGGATTGTCTGTTCTCCACACAACAGTCATTGTGATCTGTGTAAAACAGGTCACAATTCATCCCTCTCCTGCTGGAACCTTCCAGTAGCTTCTCACTTCCGTCGGAATAAAATCCCGAGCCCTCCTGGGGTTATACGGCCCAGCCAGTTCTTGTTCCTGTTGGCCGCCCTGCTGTTTTCCATTTCACGCTCTGCCTCCATGAGCTGTGCTTTGGTCGTCTGGTGTCTCTGCTGCTGCTCCGCTCCCTAAGCACACTCCCCGCCCCGGGCCTCGCGTGTCTGCCACCTGGCTCTCGCCCTTGACATCTCCCTTCCTTCCGGTCCTTTTCATTTGATCTGAGGTCTTTTTAAAAGAGCACTCCAACTGACCATCCTTTCCTACTTAGTTTGGCTTCGTAGGAAAAATAATCAAGACCTCACGTGTATTCATACGTCGATTGTCCACCTTCCCATGCCAGAATATATGCTGTTGGCAGTGTATTCATTGGGCGTCTGTCTCCCTTGTTGGCGGGTACTGTTGGAACACCAACACCGCCAGTAGATGCTACGTAAGTCGTTGTCGAATAACAGCGATAAATAACATGCTGATGAAATGGATAAACTATATTCTCTATGGTGGGGTGTCGTGTAAGAAAATTGTTTTAAAAGCCAGAATGTTTTGTCACATTTCTTCCTGTAAATTCATTGCATCTTGTGTGCATTCATCTGCCCCTTGTCCCACCCCCTGTGCCCTTTGCCAGTGGGAAGCCTCGCCCAGGGAACCAGAGACTGTCTAGGTCTTTGCTTCTCACTTGGCCTCTTGGCGACTCGATGGAAGCAAAACCACTGATTCAGAGCGTCCAGATCACAGGCTTCCTTCCGTGGGAAGGGCGCTGGGAGTCGTTGGGGTTGGGAAGAAATTTCTTACACGTATGAAGGACATTTTAAAAAACATTTTAAGTTTAGGCCCTGGCTGGGTGGCTCAGGTAGTTGGAGCGTTGTCCCAGACACCAGAGAGGGTGTGGGTTCTATCCCCAGTCAGGGCACATAGGAAAGGCAGCCAATCAATGTTCTTCCTCTCTCTCTCAAATCAATAAAAAAAAAAAAAAAACATCCTCAGGTGAGGTAAAAATAAATAAATACACATAAATAACAATTTAAGCTTAGAATTTAGGCAGCCCTCTCTTGGTCAGAGATCACTCAAGCAGTTTCTGGGTGTTTGGCCCCTCTGTACTCTTGTACTTTGGCCGAAGGAATGAGGGAATCGCACCCAAATTGTCAGACTCACAGAGAATTGAGGTTGGAGTTCCTGGTGGACATCACCTGTCTTGGCTGGTTTTCTTTTTGCTGGTGGGCCTGGGGTGGGAGGTACACTGGAGAGCTGGGCAGAAGAGGGGAGCTTCCATGTTAAGGTGCGTGTACTGTTGGTGAACATTGACTTTGAAAGTTTGGGACACATATAAGAAGAGTTTTTAAATAATTGTTATCAATTAGCACTGGAGAAGGGAGTTTTGGAGGGGTGGGCGAGGTGAGAGGTGAGGAACTCAGCAGAGGAGGCAGGTTGGGTCGAACATCAGGAAGTGTGTGACTTTCCATACTGAGAGAGGCGGGGAGTGTCACCCCAGAGCCACGAGCCGCTGCATCTCTGGGAAGAGCTGGGTCACTGGCTTCTCAGGGTGCAGCTGGCTTGGGAGCAAGCAGATGACTCGACATCACCAGTTTGGCTTCTTTGACCCTCATGTCTGGGTTATTCCCCTACATTTCAGGGTCAGCAATCCCTAACTCATTTCTGAGGCAATTGATCTGACAAATTGGCACCTGGAAGATTTGCGATGTAGGAAGATGCTCTCGTTTCTCTGGTCCCCTCCCCCACAACGGAATCAATGTGGGGAAGTCTGGAAAGTGGAGCTAAAACTCACTCTCTTGCCCTCGGCTCTGCCCCATAAACACTTGCCTGTAATATTCTGCGGTATGGAATTTCCCTTCATTATGAGCGAGAGCAAGGCTGGCCCTTTCCTCAAACCTCAGTCCTGATTGAAAGACGAGCGAGCCTACTAACCGCCATCTCCAGCAGCTTCCCAGCCCCACAATGTGAGGACAGGGTAATGATGTCCAATTTTGCACACTTCAGATCCATTAGTAGCAATTACCTTCCTCGAGGTGTTTTGAGTTAGTTTTAACATAGCATTCTTACAGTTGATGGATAATGACGGTAATAACATACACAACATTTTCAAGTCGCTGTTTTTAGCTACAATAACACCATTAGTAGGTCTATTTAACAGATGCATTTCGTACTAAAAGTGAAGGTTCTCATGATGCCTTTCCCTTCCCCCACGCGAACCTTAACTGTTATTTTATTCAGTAGAGATTTTTTACTCCAAAGTTTCCGAGACACATTCTTTTATTCTGGGTCTCCCTATGGAAACAGGATGGTTGCGTAAGTGGCTTGACCTAGAATTATTGTGTAGTTATTCTTATTTAGCTCTTCATTTAATGACATGCACACTGACCCACAAACACAAAGCTCACAAAAAAACGGAAAATACATGTATTTGCTAAAACTCACTTGGGATGTCTTTGAGAAGTTACTGGGTTTCATATGATGCCTTCAAGACAGATGAATGACCCCTCAGGTGCCCAGGGAAAAATCTCTCCGAAGGGAGGTGTCAATCTATTCTAGTGACTCCATCAAATTGTGTGTGTGTGTGTGTGTGTGTGTGTGTGTGTAACTTTCTCAGTAATTGGGGGGTCTGTGTTACTCCTCCCCACGTCCCTCCGGAAGCCACTGCTGACCGCCCCAGCCAGCAGAGGGCTCCCCTCCTCTCGAACCCTGCGTCTTTGATTTCCACACTCCCTTTTGGACACTTTTCTACACGGCTTCCTTCCATCCTCAGCTCTTGTTGTTATTTCAGTCTCCATTTTCTAGCCAGGCATTCCGCAGCTCATCGTCATGTATGAGTTTCCTAGGGCTGCCATAACAAAGGGGATTCGAACAACAGACAAGTATTCTGGAGGCCGAAGTCTGAAGTCAAGGTGTCAGCGGGGCCACCCTCCCTCCGAGGCCTCTAGGAGTTGATCTGTCCTTGCCTCTCCCAGCTGCTGCTGCTTCCAGGCTTCCTTGGTTCATGGCAACATAACTCCAATCTCTGTCTCTGTCTTCATGTGTCTTCTCCTTTTGTGTCTCTGTCTCTTCACATGGAATTCTTTTTATAAGGATTTTATAAGTCTTGTTGGACTAGGGGCCCACCCTAGGACTATGTCTTGATCGATCACGTCTGTAAAGACCTCATTTCCAAATGAGATCGTATGAACAGGTAACAAGGGTTAAGACTTCAACATCTCTTTAGGGGACACAGTTTAACTCATACTGTCCCCTCAAGTAAGTTGTAACCTTCTTAAAGCCTGGCGTGTTTGATGTACCTCCTTATACCATGTTCCGACTAGGCAACAGCAGTCCTTAGGTTCCTGTTAAAATGAATTGTCACACACGTTAGAGAAACACCCTCTTTGTCCCTGATCTGGAGACCAAAGAGGCCGATTAGCATATTAAAGGCACTGAGAAATCTTGCTGTAAAGACACTTGCTCAAATCAAACTTATTCTCAGTAGCTTTTTTGACAAGAGAGAGACTTTTTTCTGCTCCAAGCTTTCTCCATGAACAGCAGTGGAATGTGCTTTGGCGGAGCGGAGACCATTGGCTGTTGTTTCTGCCATATGAATTGTCCCAGATGAGGTAAACAGAATAAATAGTATGGCATTCAATGGAGTACTTTGTGTGTGTGTGTGCGTGTGTGTGTGTGTGTGTGTGTGTGTGTGTGTGTAGCGGGAAATGGGTGCTGAAGAATGGGAGCAATTTTTAAAGATTCAGTTCTGAGTGATCCTTGAATTCAGCTGAGAGCTGGATTGGATGCATGGGCATTGCCCCCGCGCTCAGTCTGCTCTCCTGACCTCTGGCTGGTGTGTTTCCTCCTTTGAAAGTGGGGACAAGCGTGTGTCTGAAAATGTGCTGCGTGCGATGACTGTTCGAGCCCCACAGTTCAACCAGGACAACCAATGAGCTCGGTGTGTCCTTGTGCTGTTCTGTGCTTTCCATCACAATGATTTTAAATGAAGTGATCAGATGGGGAGTCGCTGGGCGGAAATGCGGTTTTCTGCTTACGTTTAAAGGAACAGAATGAGGATAATTTTCAACAAAAAAATCCTCTTCTTGACCTTCTTGACACCGTATGAGTTCTTTCTGCCTTTTCTTGGAAGAAGTTTCATACCAGATGAGCTTTTCGGCACACTTGCGACAGTTGTTTCCTTTCCTGCCCTGTCCATTGGTGGGATTTGAGGGGTATAAACCCACTTCGGTGCTAGCCTGAGCAACACCTAATTAGGAAGGTCGGCCTTCTGGCAAAAATGTCACATGTCACATTATAAAGTGAAATAAAAACGATTTTCGAATGATGAGCATGTCCTGGTTTTAGATAAAGCCGGCATATTTCACAAAGAATAGATACATTAGAGGGCTGTGTTATAAAAAGCATTATTTAAAAAATAAACAATTTGGAATTCATTGCAAGCTCCCTTTAAATGGTCAATGCTCCTGGTATGTTTCGGTGAAGAGTTAATTTATAGATGTATGGTTTCCATACCAACTTTCAGGACACATCAGTAGGCGTGTCGTGTGGTGAAGAGCACAGGCTTCGGAGACCGACGGACCCGTGCTCAGACCCTCTCCAGCTTCACCCGCTGCTGCTGTCCCTGTGAGTTTGTGCAGAGGACTACTCCGTGGGCTTCAGTTTTCTGATCTGTAAAATGGGCCTAATGACACCTGCCTGAAACGGTTATGGGAAAGACTAAAGAGAGGATGCATTTAAAGCTCTGTCCCTGGTATGTAAAGAGTTTAGCTTAATGTCCAGCATATATCCACG
>VMDR010008901.1:0-35053 GCA_007922815.1 Macrotus californicus
ATTTTTTGGTGTGCTGCAGAATTTTAGTAATTAGTTTATGTGTGCCATGAGATGAAAAAGGTTGAAAATCACTGGTCTAATTGTATGTCTCTAAAGTTAATTTGTCTTTTATTTCTTGTCACTTTTAACATTTTCTCCTTTGGTTTAGTAATTTTATTGTAATTTGAAAATGTGACTTTCTTTTTACTTATCACATTTAGGATTTATTTGTAGGACTTCTAGCATTTGTAGATGATGTATTTTTCAGTGTAGAAAATTTTTGTCCGTTATCTTACATATTTCCCCATTTCCTCATCTACTACTCATTCTTTCTTCTTTGGAACTCCACACTATATATGTTGTCTGCATTCTATACATTATTTATACCATATTGTCTTTTTTTGCTTTATTCTTTCTGTGCCTTGCTGTACATGTTTTCTTCTTATCTATCTTATATGCCACTAGTATACTCTCAACACTGTCTAGTCTCCTTTAAATTTATACATTAAGATCTGAATTTCAGCCATCAATTTTTATGTCTAGAATTTTCACTTAGATTTTTAAATAGTTTCCAGAAATATTATGCCAAAATTCTCAATCTTGTCCTAAATCTCCATAAATAGTTTAAACTTTAAAGTAGCGTATCTGCATCTGTTTCTACTGCCTCTAGTTTTTGTTTCCCCATATTCTTGTTTAATTTTTCCTATTAAGAATATGATATTGTTATGAAATTATGGAAATTACTCAAGATTCTGGATTATAGTCTCTTCCTCAAGAGAAAATTTTCACTCTCTCTTGTCAGACAGCCACGGGCATCAGCGGTCCCATGGGCATCGTGCGCATCCCTCTAAGTAAATGCAGGGGCTGAGATGAAGCTGGGTTCCAGCCCATACAAAGCCAGCCTGCTACCAATTCAACTTTACGTCAGGGTGTTGCCCTTTGAGGTTCCAACCCACACCTTGATGGCCCCTGAAGTCCATTTTTCCCATTAACTTTAGGAAACTGTCAAAATAATTTTTCATATCCACAACCACCTTTTAAAGATGCCCCAAGGGGGAAAAGAGAGCCCCAAATACTGAGCTTGCTTCTCTGGATTTTCTTTGTGACAATGGTTCCATAATTCTTCACTGTTTTCTTAGCTTTCAGGTATCTTCAGAGCAGATCTTAAAAATACGCTGTTCAATGGATGGACCTGGAGATTATTACGCTAAGTGAAATAAGTCAGTCAGAGAAAGACAAATACCATATGATCTCATTTATATGTGAAATCTAATGAACAAAATAAACTGACAAACAAAATAAAAACAGGGGCGTGGATACATGGAACAGACTGAGAGCTGTCAGAGAGAGGGAGGAAGGGATGGACTGGACGGAAGGTGAAGGGATCAGCCAAAGAGCATGTGTGTGTGACCCACTGACACAGATAACAGTGAGCTGATGGTGGAGGGGGCAAAGGGAGGGGAACGAGGACATCTGTAAAAGTGTCAACAATAAAAATAAAGAGAAAAGAAATATGCTGTTCAGCTTTTTGTTTTTGAAATGTGTGCTGGTCCAAATTACCTAGTTAGTAGTTACCAGATGTGAAAGTCCCTGATATTATTTTAGTTCATGCCTATTCTATTATTATTAGGTATTGCTAATTTACATATTTGATAATGCTGTCCTTGTTTGGTTTACTTTACTATTTTGTCTGCATTTTTCTCTAATCTCAATTTTTATCATTTTCTCTTTCAACCCTTTTTAAAGAAACATTCCTATTATATGTTTCTATCAAAGGAAGCATAAGCAAGTGATTTGAAAACTTTTAGTTTTTTTTCCTCCTAGATTAGTTTCTTCCTTTTGTTTCCAATTCATATTAATGAGGGTGCATTTGGATGAAAATAAGAGAAAACCTAAATAGCCATAGTTAAACCCGTAAGAATGTTTATTTTTACTTACAAGTAAGTATGGGAGGTATGAGATTTTGAGTTTGTTTTAGCATTTTCATGATAAATCAAGATTGGTTCATTGTGATTGTAATTTTTTACCCTTTCTCTCATAGCCTCATTAAGGCTTCTGTAGCGCCTTGCATCACATTCACACATACCTGTCCAAGTTAGAGAGGAGAGCAGAGACTCTTCCAGCAGAGGGTCCCCTTTAGACTCACGGGCTAACTCTGTATCTCACAGATGCCGTTAGCTACAAGCAAGACTGGGACACTGAGTATCTGGTGAAGCATGGTAGAATTTCATGAATGGCTTAGACAATACAGAATTATCCCCTTGTGCTGGGTATCTAAATTAAATCAGAGTTGTTAGTAAGTAAAAGGGGACAATGACAATGATACAGGTGAACAACAGTGTCCATCCATATGGTGTGTTTCTTCGCTTCCTAATTTGTACTGTCTTTGCCATAGTATACTGGAATTCTCGTGGTTCCCCTTACCTTGCTATCTGTCCTCTCCTTTGATATAGATTAAGAGCTTGGATATTTCACCACATACATTTTTTGTAACCAATATATAATAACATTTTTACCTATCTTCCTGCCTGTGACCAGATATCTCTGTATACAAACAACTATTTTTACTCCCTCCTTCAGTTTGGTACGTGCTGTGGACTAAACTGTGTTCTCCCACCGCCACCACCACCACCACCACCATACACACAAATTTATATGATGGTACAAATTTACCCTCAATGTCATGGTATTTGGAAATGTGACCTTTAGGAGATAACAGAGTTTACATGAGGTCATGAGGGTGGGGCCCTCACGATGGGATTAGTGCCCTTATAAGAAGAGACCAGAGAAGTTGCTTTCTGTCCATCTTCACCACTCAGTCTATGGTATTCTGTCATGGAAACCTGAGCTAGGACAGTACTGGGATGTCCCTTCTCAATCCAAGACTAATACCTCCACCTGTGCTTTTGATATTATTCCATTCTGCTTCCTCTGGGACCTAGCTCCTTCAGACTTCTTATTTCTCTAGTTGGTATTCAATTTTCCTTCTCCATTTGTCTTTTGCATTTAACACTTAGCACATTCAAACTATTTTCTCTACTTGTGCAAGTGTCATAACATTTTTTTTTCTAAAAACACTTCTCAGTCCCATGTACCCTTATAGTTTTTGTCTTAATTTTCTCATTTCTTCACACCCAAGTACAATAAAGTAATAATTGTATTACCTGGCAATCATTTCTGCATCAACCACTCTTCTGAAGCATCTCTATAGTTTACTAATGATCTCTGAAATCAGTATGAATTTGCTCGACAACACTGAGGTGCATAAAACACCATTTTCCAATGTTTCTTGTCATTTATTTTAAAAAGTGGTTTTATTATGTAGTTTTTCAAACCTACATAAAGACTTGAAAATACAAAGAATCTCCACTATACCATGTGTACTTAACAATCTTAACTTTTACCATATTTGCTTCAGATTAGTTTTCAAAAATGAGAGAGTATAGATTCGAAGTCTTCGTTATGCCACTCCCCCATCCCTTTCTCTGCCCATAGATAACCACTGCCGTAAAGTCAGAACATAGCCTCCTGCAGTAGGCAGAATGGCCCCCTAAAGATGTCCACTCCCTAATCTTTGGAACCTGTGAATATGTTACTTTCCATGGCAAAAGAGACTCTGTAGGTGTCATTACGGTTGTAGACTTTCTAAAAAGGAGATTATCCTGGATGATCCAGGTAGGCCAAATTTAATCACATGAGCCCTTAAAAGCAGAGACCTGCCCCCATTAGTGTGAGAGAGATGTGGTAGAAATGAAGTCAAAGAGATTCAAAACATGAGAAGACTTGACCCAGGACATGTAGAAAGCACGAGAAGTCATGTAGCCACCTTCTAGTAGCAAAGCCCAGCCCTTAGCTGACAGCCAACAAAGAAACAGAAACCTTGGTCCTATGACAGAGAAACTGAATTCTGCTTTCAATCTGAGCTTGGAAGTGGCTTCATCCCCAGAACCTCTAGGAAGCAATGCAGCCCTGCTGACACCTCGATTTCTGCCTGCTTAGACTCTAAACAGAGGACACTGTACTGAGACTTTGATCTACAGAACCTTGAGATAAAAAATAGGTACTACTTATTGTTTTCATTTGCTAAATTTGTGGTAATTCATTATAACTGAACTATCTGAACTAGTTGTAATAGAAACTAGTACACCTTCTCATGCATGCTTTTATATTTTTTACTATATATATAAGGTCTGTCTGGAAGAAGTCCAACCATTGTTAATATAACAATTTGCACAGCATCAGTGTAACCTGGCAGCCAAGGAGAGTGGATTGGAACGCACGTGCGTGAACAATGACGACTTAGTCATTGCATTAGTTGTATTAGTCAGTGGGGGTGGTAGATACCACTGAGTGAGCATGTATACTGTGTGGCCGTCACATTCAAAATGACTGAGCGAGTAGAGCAATGAATCTGCATCAGATTTGCATTAAGCTTGAACATTCCTCGGCAGAAACTATTCAGATTATTCAGAAGCCCACAGCTATGGGCAACTGGTGATTGGCAGCTTCAGCACGACAATGCACCTGCTCATGCATCACTCTCGTGCAGAGTTTTTTGGTGAAACATCAAATCACCCAGGTGACTCAGCCCAGATTTGGTGCCCTGAAACTTCTGGCTTTTCCCCAAACTAAAATCACCTTTGAAAGGGAAGAGATTTCAGACCATCAGTGAGATTCAGGAAAAGATGACGAGGCAGCTGGTGGCGATTGGGAGAACTGTGTGAGGTCCCAAGGTGCCTACCTTGAAAAGGACTGAGGCATCATTGCCCTATGTACAGTATTTCTTGTATTTTCTATCTTCTTCAATAAATGCCTCTATTTTTCATATCACATGGCTGTATACCTCCTGGACAAACCTTGTTGTATATCTATGTTTTTAAACTTGACAAATAGCCCTCACTATATGAAACATTCTGAAATTAGCTTTATTTCCATTCAACATGTTTTAGAAATTTATCCATGTTGATGTGTAAAAATAGTTAATTCATTTAATTGCTATATAGCATTCTACTTTATGAATATACCACACGTTATGTATTTTTCAGAAGATTAAAGCACATGCGATGAATTTGAATATGTTTTGGTATATCAGTAGAATCTACAGGATTTTCTATGTAGATAAGTACATCATCTTCAAATAAGAACATTTTCTTCTCTTTCTTTCCAATTCTTACATTTTAATTTATTTTATTTCCTTGCCTTATTGCATCAATTGAGAATTTCAATACAGTATAAAATGGTAAAAGGGAAAGTAGCCATCTTTTCTTATTTTAATTGAAGACAAATTTCTAAAGTATATTCTTTAAGCAAAAGTTCACTGTAAGCTTTGCATTTATTCTGTCATCTTAAAAGAGCTTCCTGCTATTCTCAGTTTGCTAAGATCTTTACGATAAATAAGCACTGGCCTGAATTGTATTGAGTGCCTGTTTGCATCTGTTGAGATAACATATTTCTCCACTTAAAACTTCAACTAGTGGATTTAAATAAAATATTACCTGAAGTTTGAATGAGAGAACTCTTACATTAATGGTGTAAATCCAACCACTTTAAACTAGAAAGATGGAGAAGAAACAATCCCTTCTAACAATATAGATATTTTTTTCATATTCTAAGGTTCAAATAAATTATTTGCCCAACCCTTGCACTTAGAAATCTAAAAGTAGTAAAGGGCCAGAATTTAGCCTCAAGTTTATTTAAATCTAAAGCACTTTGCATGTTGCCTCTTCCAAACACAGACACACACACACACCCCTTTATACATACGAAACACATAAGTGAAATGTCATATATCTTCAGCTATCCATCTATACACACGCGCGCACACTCACATCATTTACAGCTCACTTATTCTGACTTTGGGAAAACAAGGAAGGTACTATTTTATTCCTTAGCTAAACTGAAAAGAGAAATGCCTTCTTTTGATTTAGGTAAATTGGAATTAGAGGTTCCTGTAGCCCTGGAATATCATAGCACTATAAGATCAGGCAGCTCCTGTTACTGCTAAGAAATAAAACAGGGCTCTAAGTTACAGGAAACAAAATTCAGGTAGTTTCTTTAATGGGATTAAGTATATCTGGCAGGTTGCACAGCCATTTTTGCCTGAGGTAGAAAGAAGACGGATGATCACAGACTGCAGGCAGCTTAGGAAGGCCTGGGAGATGTGGAGTTTACATGGACAAGTCTGACGTCTGAGAATGAAGCCTATGGACTACTTTTTAATCTTCCTACTCCGAATTCTTTTCCTCTTTCCTCCCTCTTTTAATATAACCTAAAATTAAAGGTAATTAGGATACATTAAGAAAAATACAAAATTAAAATTTGAATTCCTTTTTTAAATTTAAATTTCTTTTAAACACTGATTCCAAACATTCTATTTTAAAAATAGTACTTGAGTAGCCATTGTAACAGAGATTTACATTTTTTTCTTTAAATGAAGTATACGAAGCTCAAATTTATAAATCTATGGAGGCCTGATAGTAAATACGCCAGCTGGTTCAGATCTAGTGGCTAGAACACCACTGCCCCCTTGTGGCACAATTTCGGAATGACAACATCTGATTATTGATCATTTATTTTTTGGAATCAGAGTTTTGACAGCCAGCGTCACAGAAGCCATGGCTCAGTGTAGAGAGAGAGAGTTGTTACATATCCCGGATGGTCAGGGAAACCTTTATAGGGAAGATGCCATTTGATTCTGCCTTGTTTAGATAAGCAAGTTTTAGGAAGAGAAGAGAAAATACCTTCCAGGCAGAAGAAACAGTTTAGTAAAGGGAGAGAGAGATGAATGTGTAATGTATGAGATTAAGACCATGGACTTTGATGTTAAACACAGTTGAACTTGAATCCCAGTTATGCTCCTCACCTGCCTTGTGACCTTGAGCAGGCTACTTCTTTCTCCTGTTTCCTTGCCTAAAAAAAAATGGGTTTGACCATTGTATCCCATCATAGGTTGGTTGTGAGGATTAAATGAAATGTGCACATAACATTTAGCACATTGTCTGGCCCATTAGTACTTGCTTATTGTTAATATGTCTCCCTCCAGCTTGTAATTTGCTGAAAAGAGTAAACCACCTAGTAACTGCTAGATTTTTTCCTTTTGTTGTTAAGCAGAATAAACCACATTAAACACACGTACCAACTGCAAGATGAAAGTGAAGTTCAGAGACACTAACACACGAAAAAGGTATGTCTTAGAACAAAGGGAAGTACGTGGTCCTCCCTATGAGGACCCGTCTGAAAAGAATCTGCAGTAACAGGCTTAATATTTAGACTTGATCTTATTGTTAAAGTTCTTTTCATCCGGGTGGTTTATAGGCACTCTGTTTATAGCCTTGAAATCACACACTAAGGACACATTAATGTTTAGTTTTCCATTTCATGTGGTTTCTAAAAATATCCTCAGCACATACCAGACATTCCATAGATTATGGAATTAGGTGGAATCTGGCCAACCTGGGGTGGGTTAGGGTGACAGGTAATCATCGGGGTCTAGTCCTAGAACTCAATAATGAATGGCAAGGTCAGTGCCAAAGGAATGCCAAAAGAAACCCACATTTTTTCCTGAGCATTCCGGCTGATAGATGGCTCATCTCCTCCCACTGTCTTTGGTAATTTTATAAAAGAAACAACTACTGGTGTGGTTACCGAACTTTAATGTGCAGCTGAATGTGTGTTGAAACACTGCAGTGTTGCTGGACCCCACCCCAGAGTTTCTGACTCAGTAGGTCCAGGGACAGAGCCCGAAAACTTGACTTTGCAATATTCCCCAAGCAGCCTGATGCATCTGGCCCAAGGACTACACTTTAAGAACCAGTGAAGTAGAGGAAATTGCTCCTTCAGAGCCTCAACTAGTGACATTATTCTGACAGCCCTTGGCTCATCTGATCCTCTTTCTAGTGGGATGGCCTCAATGCCCAGAAGGCTGTGAGCCTCTCCAGTCCACTGCCTTCTCTGGCTTGGGCTCTTTTTTTTTTGCTAGGCATTCTCTACATCCACAACAACACGGAAATATTGTCCTGAGAAAGCAACTGTGATCCCTTTGAGCATTACTAGGTCTTTGAGGAACAGATGACTGGGGAGTGAGATTTTACCAAGTGTCTTGGGGTCTTGTTACTGCACATAGCATTGTTGTCTCTTCAGGCTCCAGCACTTTCTGCCTCTTTCCAAGAAGCTTAGTTGAGGGAAGTTTGTGCAAGCAGCTCCCCAGTGTCTGAGCCCAGGAACAATCACTTGAGAATGAGGATGTTAGCCTCTCTCATCTAGAGACTTCTGAAGAAATTGGCCAGATGCCTACTTTTTCTTCAGCTTTCTCTCCGTAAAAGTATCAAAAATGCAAAAGAGAGAAAGGATGCCCTTGAGGCTTCCTAGTGAGTTCCAGTGTGACCTGCCCTAGCCAATTATATGTACAAATTGCCCTCAGCCTCACTCACGAAAATTTTTCTGAAGCCAGCTGGGCCAATATTCTGGATTTAGAAAATACTTGTTGACTGATACAGGGATGGATCAGGCCATCAAGGCCCTGAACTATAAACATTTAAAACATATGACTTAATTAAGAATACATGGCATTTTATTGTTGGGCTGTTTAGACACAAGAGACTCCTTCTTTCCATATTGTTCACATATCCTTTCTACGGCTTTCTGGTTGTAACCACCACCACTCTGTTGGTCTCCATCCCTGAGTAGTATTGTCATTTACTGCATGGCTCGCCCAAACATTACTGTTTAATGACAAAACAGCTACTCAAGGACTTGGAACATTCTCCTCCAGTTATTTTACTCCCAGTTCCCATCCTAGTGCTCAAGACAAAGCAGGTGCTTAATAAACATTTACAAAATAAATTAATTAATGTTAACATCAACTTCCTGATCTCTGGTCAGTAGTGTTTTATCTCTACTACCTTCTCCACAAGGATACCCCAGTTGTTCTTTATCCTTACATAACCCCTATCCTGATGATACCTCTCTTCTTATTTTAGAAAGAAGATTGAGATGGTTCATTATGGATGCACAGACTCACATACCACTAATCTTCACCAAAATATGTAAATCTTTTATTTGGGTTTTCAAACAGAGAGTTTAAAGTTTGGCAGAACTGATTGAAACTTTTGGTCAAGATGGCTGCATAGGCAGACATGGCTCACCTCTTTGCACAACCACAAAAAAATTACAACTAAAATATAGAACCATCACTCAGAACTGACAGAAATCGAGTTGAATGGAAGTCTGACAACTACAGAATTAAAGAAACCACATCCATCCAGACTGGTAGGAGGCGCACAGACACAGAATGGGCTGGTCCTATATCCAAGTCTGGTGGATAAAAATTCAGGAGAGATATCTCAGGAGGGTGGAGTCCCAGACCCACACCAGGCCCCCCAGCCCATGGTTCCAGTGCCAGGAAGACAAGTCCACACAACTTCTGGCAAAAATCAGCGGGGATTGAGTCGGTGGAAGAAACTTCTGGATCCCCAAGCAGTTCTTCTTAAAGAACCCTCACAAGGACTTACCTACTCAGACTCACTTCCTCTGGGCTCCGGTGCCAGGGAGGCAGCTTGAGGGGCACAAGTGGTGTGCAGGGGAGTACTGAGGTATCTGGCATCAAGGGAAGCAGAGGCTATTGTCCCTTTCCTGGGCCCTCTCCCCACAAAGCCAGCAGACTGGTGTCATATCTAAGATTCCATCAACCTAGCTAACACTGTTTGACCTGCCTTGGAGATCCCCAGAGACTCCACCCCACCCAACTTATGGGTCCACCCAAGCTGCTTTTGTATATGAATGGCTGGTCTTGGCTTATGATTCACAGCTTTCTAAATCCTCTAAAATGAACAGTGGCTGGCCTCAGTGAACCCCAGGCCCAGAACTAGCTGCCTAGACTCATAGCTTGGCTTCACGTGGAAATCTCTAAGCCCAGTACAAGTAGTAGCCATCTCAGACTGCTTTGTAACTCAGGCAGGGTGGCCCTGGACAAAACACAGGTGGGGGATGATCTTGGCCTCCACCACCTGGGAAACCCCAGGTTCAGTGAACCCAGTGGACAGCTACAGACCACTTCGGAGCACCACCACCCTGCCCCCGCACAGACGATCCTCCATGGAGGGCAGAGGTTGGTGGCTAGTGGTTACAGCCAACAGCCTGGGAGGAAGCAATAGCCCCACCCACAAGAATCCCTCTTGCCCCACCCTAACAGAAAGCCTGCATGCCAAGGCAGATCTCTGGGAGCTTTGTAATACTAGCTGACCATCCCCTGGGCCTGTACAGTTAAAGCCAGCCTTGATGTGCAGCTCGGTTCTTTATGCATTCATCTAGGCCCAGGAGAGGGAGCCACAAGCTGTGAATCACTGACAGCTCCAAACAGATTGCCCAGGCCTAGCCACAGGCAGCATCTTACATAGGCCTGCACCAGAGTCTTTGCAGATGTACCTAATACACAGCAACAAACACAAAGAGGCAGCCAAAATGAGAAGACAAAGAAATAGACCCCAAATGAAAGAACAAGAGAACTTTCCAGAAGAAAAATTAAATGAAATGAAGGCAAGCAATTTATCTGAAAAAGAGTTTAGAGTAATGATTACAAGGATGCTCAACAGCATGAAAAAAGACTTAGAAACCATAGAAAAGGAACAGTCAGACATAAAGAATGCAATTTGAAATAAATAATACACTGCAAGGAATAAACAGTAGGTTAGATAAAGCAGAGGATCAAATCAGCAATTTGAAGACAAGGTAGAGAAAAACACCCAAACAGAGCAACAAAAAGAGAAAATAATTATAAAGAATGAGGAGAGTTTAAGAAACTTTTGGAACAACATGAAGCATTATGACATCCCCATCATGGGGATACCAGAAGGAGAAAAGAGTAAGCAAGGGATTGAGAACCTATTTGAAGAAATAGTGACCTGAGCCCTGGCCAAGTAGCTCAGTTGCTTAGAGTGTTCTCCCAGCATGCCAAGGTTGCAGTTCAATCCCCAGTCAGGACAAAAACAAAAATCAATCAATGAATGCATAAGTAAGTGACAAACAAATCTCTCTCCAAAAATCAATAAATAATAAATAAATAGATAGATAGATGCCAAAATCTTCCCTGACCTGGTAAAGGAAAAAGACACACAAGTCCAGGAAGTGCAGAGAGTCCTGAACAAGATGGACCCAAAGAGACCCACACCAAGACACATCATAATTAAAATTACAAGGCATAAAGACAAGGTGAGAATCTTAAAAGCCACCAGAGAAAAGCAGTTAGTTACCGACAGGGGAGCTCCCATTAGACTGTCATCTGACCTCAACAGAAACATTTTAGACCAGAAAGAATTGGCATGAAATATTCAAGGTGATGAAAATAAGGGACCTACAACGATGGCTACTTTACCCAGCAAGGTTATCATTTAAAACCGAAGGAGAAATAAAGAGCTGCCAAGACAAGAAAAAGCTAGTGAAGTTTGTTATTAAACAAACCAGTATGTCAATAAATGTTAAAGGGCTTGCTTTAAGAAGAAAAAGAAAAAGAAACAAAGAAAAATAGTTAAAAAATAAAAATTGCAATAAATACATATCTATCAATAACCACTTTAAATGTAAATGGCTTAAATGTTCCAATCAAAAGACATAGGGTAGCTAAATGGATATGAAAACAAGACCCATATATATGCTGTCTCCAAGAGACCAATCTCAGAACAAAAGATACACATAGACTAAAGTAAAGAGAAGGAAAAAGATTTTTCATGCAAATGGAAAGGAAAAAAAGCTGGAGTAGCAATACTTACAACTGACAAAATATACTTTAAAACCAAGTCTAGACTTGTGGTCAAGAAGGAGGCATAGGTAAACACATTTTGCCTCCTTGCACAACTACAAAAAAATTACAACTAGACTATAAAACAAATCACCCAGAACCATCAGAAAACTGAGCTGTATATGGAAGTCAGATAACTGATGAATTAAAGAAGCCACATTCATCCAGATGGTTAGGAGGGCCTGAGATGCAGAGAGAGGTGGAGAGACATAGGGAGACATGGAGCCGTGGGACTGGTGCATAGAGGTGGCTGAACAGGCAGTCCCACATTCACATGTGGTGGATACAAATGGGAGGGATACTCGGGAGCAAGGAATCCCAGCCCTAATAAAGAAAATCTACAAGGAATCATCAGTGGAGGGCAGTAAACCAGGATACAAACCAACGATTTGGAACATAAGAAAGAAATAAGCATTCAACCAGAAGAGCAAGAGGAAAAAATTTAAAAAAATGAAGATAGTATAAGGACCCTCTGGGACATCTCCAGATGCACCAACATTCAAATCATAGGGGTGCCAGAAGAAGAAGAGGAAGAGCAAGAATTTGAAAACTTATTTGAAAAAATGATGAAAGAAAACTTCCCCAATTTGGTGAGAGAAATAGACATATAAGTTCAGGAAGCACAGAGAGCCCCAAACAAGTTGGACCCAAAAAGAAACACACCAAGATACACCATAATTAAAATGCCAAAGATTAAAGATAAAGAGGGATCTTAAAAGCAGCAAGAGAAAAGAAGAGAGTTACCTACAAAGGAGTTCCCATGAGACTGTCAGCTGATTTCTCAAAAAAAACTTTGTAGGCAAGAAGGCATTGGCAAGAAGTATTCAAAATGATGAAAAGCAAGGATCTACAACCAAGATTACTCTATCCAGCAAAACTATCATTTAGGATGGACAGATGAATAAAGTGTTTCCCAGTTAAGGTAAAGCTAAAGGAGTTCTTCATCACCAAGCCATTATTATATGAAATGTTAAAGGGACTTATTTAAGAAAAATAAGAAGATCAAAACTATGAACACTAAAAAGGCAACAAATTCATAACTGTCAACAACTGAATCTAAAAAAACAAGCCAAGCAAACAACCAGAACAGGAACAGAATCATAGATATGGAGATCACTTGGAAGGTTATCATCTGGGAGGGGGAAGGGGGAAAATGGGGGGATTAGGAAACCTAAATTGGTAGATACAAAATAGTCAAGGGAATATTAAGAATAGTATAGGAAATGTGAAGCCAAAGAATTTATACATACGACTCATGGACATGAACTAAGTGGAGGGAAGATTGATGGAAGGAATGGGGGTATCAGGTGGAAGAGAGAAAAGGGGGAAAATTGGGACAACTGTAATAGCATAATCAATAAAATATATTTTAAAAAAAGAACTACAGAAGAGATATGCCAGAAAAATGTAATAAAACCAAGTTTATAGTAAGAGACAAAGAAGGACACTACGTAATGATAAAGGGAATGATTCAACAAGAGGCTACAATCCTAGTAAACATTTATGCACCCAACATAGGAGCGCCTAAATATGTAAAGCCATTCTTGATGGACATAAAGGCAGAGATTAACAGAAATACCAGTCATAGTATAGGATTTTAATATCCCACTGACTTCAGTGGATAGATCTTCCAGGCAGAAAATCAACAAGGAGACAGCAGCCTTAAATTACATGCTAGATCAAATGGATTTAATTGATATCTTCCAAGCATTTCACCCCAAAGCAGCAGAATATACATTCTTCTCAAGTATACATGTAACATCTTCTAGGATAGACCACATGTTAGGACACAAAACAAGTCTCAGTAAATTTAAGAAAACTGAAATCCTCTGAAGCATCTTCTCTGACCACAATGCTATGAAACTAGAAATCAATCACAAGAAGAAAACTGAAAAATACACAAAGACATGGAAGCTAAATAACATGTTATTAAACAATGAATGGGTCAACAATGAGATCAAGGAAGAAATCAAAAGATACCTTGAAACAAATGAAAATGAGGACACAACAACTCAAAATCTGTGTGACACAGGAAAATCAATCCTAAAAGGGAAATTCATAGCATTCGTTACAGGCCTATCTCAAGAAATAAGCAAAAATAAACAATGTAACTATAACTTAAAAAAACTTGAAAAGGAAAAACAAACAAAGCCCAAAGTGAATATAAGAAAGGAAATAATAAAGATCATAGCAGACATAAACAAAATAGAGTCTAAAAAAATATAAAGACCAATGAACCTAAGAGCTGGTTCTCTGAGAAGATAAACAAGATTGACAAACCTTTAACCAGACTCATGAAGGAAAAAAGAGAACCCAAATAAATAAAATCAGAAATTAAAGAACAGAAATAATAACTGACACCAAAAAATACAAAGAATTATAAGAAAATATTACAAACAACTATATGCCAAATTGGACAACCTGGATGACATGGATAATTCCCTAGAAACATACAATCTTCCCAAACTAAATCAAGAAGAATCAGAGAATCTGAAGAGACAGATTACAACTAGTAAAATTGAAGCAGTAATCAAAAAACTTCCAACAAATGAAAGCCCTAGACCAGATGGTTTCACAGGTGAATTTTACCAAACACTCTGAGAGGAACTAACACCTCTTCTCAAACTATTCCAAAAAATGCAAGAGGAGGGAAGACTCCCAAGCTCATTTTACAAGGCTAGCTTTATCCTAATTCCAAAACCAGATAAAGACACAACAAAGAAAGAAAATTATAGGCCAATATCCCTGGTGAACATAGACGCTAAAATCCTAAAAAAAATTTAAAAAATAGCAAACTGAATACAGCAATACATCAAAGATATACATCAGGAGGCAGGAATGAGGGTGGGAGGTGGGGATGGTGGGGCAGGGGAAAGTGGTGGTTGGAAAATAGAGACAATTGTATTAGAACAATAAAAAATGATTTTAAAAAGATATAGACATTTTATAAATGTTTAAAAAATAAAAATAAAACTCTCATTTTGCAAAAAATAATATATTATACATCATGATCAAATGGGATTTATTCCAGGGAAGCAAGGTTGGTGCAACATTTATGAATCAATAAATGTGATACATCACATTAAAAAAAATCAAGGATAAAAACTACATGATCAGATGCAGAAAAATCATTTGATAAAATCCAGCACTCATTTATGACAAAAACTCTCACAAAGTAGTAATAGTGGGAACATACCTAAACATAATAAAGGCTATATATGACAAACCCATTGCCAACATCATACTCTATGGGCAAAAACCACAAGTGTTCCCCTTAAGATCAGGAACAGGACAGAGGGTCTGCTTTTACCTCTCTTATTCAACACAGTACTGGAAGCCATAACCATAGCGATCAGAGAAGAAGAAAAAAGAAAAGGCATCCAAACTGGAAAGGAAGAAATAAAACTGCCATTATTTGCAGATAGTACACAGAGAACCCTAAAGATTCCACCAAAAAACTATTAGAACTGATAAATAAATTCAGTAAAGTAGCAAGATACAAAATTAATATCTAGAAATCAATTGTGTCTTTATATGCCAATAATAAACTATTAGAAAGGGAAACTAAGAATACAATCTCATTCACAATTGCTTCAAAAAAATAAAATACCTAGGAATAAATCTAACCAAGGATGTAAAAGACCTGTACTTGGAAAATTATAAGACACTGAAGAAAGAAACTGAAGAAGATACAAATTAGTGGAAGCACATACCATGTTCATGGATAAGAAGAATTAACATCATTAAAATGTCCATACTACCCACAGCAATCTATAGATTCAACACAATTCCTATCAAGATACCAATGATATGTTTCACAGAACTACAACAAATATTTCAAAAATTGAAATGGAACAAGAGGCCCCAAATAGCAACAGCAATCCCAGGAAAGGAGAACAAAGTTGGAAGAATCATGCTACCTAATATCAAACTATACTACAAGGTTATAGTAATGAAAACAGCATGATACTGGCATAAGAACAGACACATAGATCAATGGAATAGAATAGACAGCCTAGAAATAAACCCACATCTCTGTGGTCAATTAATATTTGACAAAGGGGCCATGAGCATACAATGGAGTAAAAATAGTGTCTTCAGTAAATCATGTGGAGAAAATTGGACAGATAAGTGCAGAAAAATGAAACTAGAGCACCTTCTTATACCACACACAAGAATAAATTCAAAATGGATTAAAGACTTAAGTGTTAGACCTGAAACTATAAAAATTCTGGAAGAAAACATAGGCAGTAAAATCTCAACCATTGCTCATAGCAATATTTTTTCTGCTATATATCATCAGGCAAGGGTAACAAAAGAAAAATAAACAAATGGGACTACATCAAATTAGAGAGTTTTTGCACAGCAAAGGAAACCATCCACAAAATAAAGAGACAACTGACGGAATGTTAATATCCAAAGTTTATAAAGAACTTATAAAATTCAACACCCAAAAAACAGACAATCCAATAAAAAAATGGGCAAAGGACTTGAACAGACACTTCTCCAAGGACATACAGAGGGCCCAGAGACATATGAAAGGATGCTCAGCATCACTAGCCATCAGAGAGATGCAAATTAAAACCACAATGAGATACCACCTGACACCGGTCAGAATGGCCATCATAAACAAATCAACAACAAGCATTGGAGAGGTTGTAGAGAAAAGGGAACCCTAGTGCACTGTTGGTGGGATTGTAGACTGGTGCAGCCACTGTGGAAAACAGTATGGAATTTCCTCAGAAAACTAAAAATGGAACTGCCTTTTGACTCAGCAATACCACTGCTGGGATTATACCCTAAGAATCCTAAAACACCAATTCAAAAGAACCTATGCACCCCAATGTTCATAGCACCACAATTTACAATAGCCAAGATTTGGAAGCAGCCCAGGTGTCTATCAGTAGAAGAGTGGATAAAGCTATGGTACATTTACACAATGGAATACTATTTGACCATAAAAAAGAAGAAAATTTTACTCTTTGTGACAGCATGGATGGACCTGGAGAACATTATGCTAAGTGAAATAAGCCAGTCAGAGAAAGACAATATGATTTCACTCATACGTGGAATCTAATGAACAAATTGAACTAACAAGAAAAATAGAGACAGACTCATAGAAAGAGAGCAGCTGACAGCTCTGGAGGCAAAGTTTAGGAGGTGGAGGGATGGAGCAAAACATAAAAAGGACTCACGGACATGGACAGCAGTGTGGTGATAGTGGGGGGAGGGGGATGGGGGAGGTGGAGGAGGGTGTAAGGGGGATAAATGGTAATGAAAAAAATACAATTAAAAAATAAAATATAAATAAACAAGGGAGACTACATAAAAAAAAAAAGTTAAGAGTGCCTACGTCTTGTTTGAGCCAATGAAGTATGAGTGGAAATTATGTGTCAGTCTAAGGAAGATGTTTTTTAAAACAGGCATGATTCCTCATGTCTCTGTTTTCCTACTTCAGAAATCGCTAAAGCAGGAAGAAGAAACTCCCTCAGCCCTATTACCTGAGTGAGGATGACATACAGCAGAGCCTTCTCCTAAGCCCACCCAGAAAGGGCATGCAATAGGAACAAAACACAAACCTTTCCGGTTTTAAGTCACTGAGATTTTGGGGGTTGTGTTAAGGTGCCTCGAAGATTACCATCAGGCTCAATGATTCACCAGAAAGGCTCACAGGACCCAGAAGCTGTTCTAAGTATGGTTACAGTTTATCACAGAGACTTGTGCCATTTAGGTTAAAGATCAAAATCACCAAAGGAAAAGACACACGTGGCAAAGTCCAGGAGAAACCAGCTACAGGTTTCCGGGGTCCCCTCCCAGTGGAATGGCATGGGGGCACATTTACTTCTCCTAGTAATGATGTGATGTGACAGGAGAATAAGAAGCTAGCAAAATTCCTGGGCAAGTGGAATGGGGAGACGGAGACAAGAAAGTTAAACAAGGTCAAACAGTTTGAACAACTCACAGCCAGCTGGTGAAACAATCCTAAGACCTTATCTCCCCTAAACCGGGACACTTGAGAGCAAATGGTTTACTCCTCCTCCCTGACTAGAGAATAAATAGCTTAAGTCACCCAAGTCCAAGTCAGGGGGTGAGGGGGGTGGGGGAATAGAGAACAGAGACCCAATTAATGCCATTTGCGCCAGCTACACCCAAGGAGAGATGAAGTCAGGAGAACAAATAACAAAAACCCCATCAGAGCCAGACAGCCCAAAATAAAAGTAAAGCAGTAAAGCAGACCAAAAAATAACCCCAAGCCCTCTCCTATGTGCTCATTTTGATGCATCAGCATATTAAAAATGCACCTGGAAAGCTGATGAATATTCTGCTAAAGCACTCCTCTAAGATTCTCACCCACAGAAGAGAGATAAAACCCTCAAGACAAAGACCCGGCAAGGGCTTACTCTAGAATACGCCCATATCCCTTCTCTAGCATAAACGTTTTAATTCCTCCTAAACTCTAAGTGTCCCCATGAGCCTCACAACCAGGGGAGTAGAGGGCAGTGACAGCTAGTCCTGGGCTTCTCCCCTGACCCTATCTCCACAGTCCCCTCTTTCTGTGACTTCCCAGTGAGCTAAAAGCAACTCCCACCTCGGTTCACTTCTTTCCTGTAACTTCTCTAGGGAGCCAAAGCAGAGCACTGCCTAGACCCTCCCCTGTTACTTCTTCTACGCTAATTCCTTTCTTTACTGCACTGTCCCCAGCTTTAATAAATGTCCTCTCAAAATCAGCTGGATTCATAAGATCTTTCTTACACAAAGTGAAGAATCCACGCACTATGGGCCAGCCTGCAGCAGACCCCCTCCAGGCAGTCCCTGTCCAGTAACAATATGGCAACACGTGTAAAGTGTCACCAGCCAGGGCAGCTCGTCTGAGCCATGAGATCCTTGACTTTTAAGGGGGGTCAGTCACATGCAGTGCCCATATAACTGACCTCAGGTACTGAGACTCAAGCCCCTGCAGACCACAAAGCAGGCATTCACCATAAATACAAACTTATCTGGTCAAACTGGTAGGCTTGGCTCAAACCCTCAGGCTATAAGATCACTCTTTTCAGGCAGAATATTCCAAGGGTTCAGAGACTGTCTCCCAGGAGTCAGCCAAGAACCAGTCTTGAAGACAGGCTTTTCTTGGGAATCTGTAGGGACCAGGGCCTGCTGAGTTAACTCTTTCCCGTCCACTTAGATGATATGAGGGTCATACAGCCTCACCTGACTGTTATATCGAAGTCATTTCTAGTTTTGAAGCCCTTGCTATGCAAAAAATGAGGAAATGTCCAAACAAAGCTAAAGAGAAAGGTGGAATAATTTAAATAGTAATATTTAATAAAATAAAACTTCAGAAATAAGACTTTTTGAGACATAAAGCCAAATTTTTGGTACCCTCTTTTGAAATTCAAAGTAAAAAAATTAACTCTTTTTCTGGGCTCATTCCTACTGTGTCTCAGAAGCACTGGGGGTCAGTGAGGCAGTGAACATTGCCAGAAATTAAAATTTCACATTATGTCATTATTTTATCATTATCATTCCGATTGAATTGAGCCTAGGCTGAGAGTGGAAGGGGAGAGTCAGTATTTCAGATCTATGAGGTCACAGCTGAGGTCACAGAAGAGTTGAAAAGGGCAAGGTGGGTAAGACAGCAAATGAGATGGGGCTGTTGTGAGATGGGACTCAAAGAGGAGAAGTTCTAGGGGAGCAGGGTGGGGTTTGGGGCACCCTGCTGGGTAAGTTTCTGGACATAATTGCTCTAGTTCATGTCTGGGGCTTGAAGGTGGGGAAGGATGGGTGGGGGAAACTGGGAGGCAACTTCTCAAAGGTCATTGCTTTGGCCTCTCAGCCCCATGTGTTTTGGGAGGTCAACTATGAGGTTTCTCTTCTCCCCACAAAGCACTTGGAAGCTGGAATGAATAGCCCAATAGCCTGTGGTGCTACACTTAGCTGACCATGAAGGTTCTGTGAGTGGAGACAGGATGGGGCATTTGCCAGTCTTGAATTCATTAGACACCACTTCCTATCCTTGCCTTACAGCCTATCTTCACCTCAAGGAGCCTCTGGCCAACTCCCTAGTCCAACTTTCAGGCAGCTGATATTTTTTACTTAAGATTGCTTATCTCTCTTTTTTTCCACTCACTTTCTCACTGGAATTTCTGTTGTTACTGGAAAAGAGGGCAAGTACTTCATCTGGGGCAAACACTTCTCTCACCCTTATCTTTTTTTACACATATGTACCAGTATTCACACACACACACACACACACACACATTCAAAACACAGATGCTCCCTGAACCACCGAGACGTCTGTCCTGGTAGTTCTCTAGTGGGTAAATGCTTCTCTTTTCACTATTCACCTGCCTTCTGTCCCTCTTCATTTATGCCTCCCGGGCCTGGAATGACTTCCGTCTTCAGCTCCAGAGTCTCCGGTTTCTGTTCAACGACCAATGGCAGAGCATGCCTTCCAAGATCGAAAACAAAAGGCAGGAAGGACATCCAGGCAGCAGATTAGGTAAGTGGGGCTAATTTGACCTTCAAAAGTCCTTAGACTTGGATATGTTCTATGGGAAAAAAGTAGGGTCACCTGTCTTCCACTCCTCTTCTGGCTGCACCTGTTTCCTGGCTGGGGAAGGTGGAGACTCCCATGTGTCCTCTCTGCTCTGCCTCCTCCGTGGAGGGGACAAGGGAAAATATTTACCATTCTAGTTCAGAGAGTGGGCATACATCTGACATTCCCCTTAGCATTACCTGGGTATGTAACCTAGAAACATTTGTTTATCCCAGGGTTGACCTTCTCTCAGAAGTCCTTATGTCCTCTATAGTGTGAATCAAGGCCAGCCATCCAAAACCATGCCTCCCTTGGACCAGGTGGAGAGGTATCCAGAGTCTGTTGCTTGAGACTGTGTATGAGACCCAGGCTAGGTTATCCATAAAGTCAGACAAAACAGGGCTTCCTGTGGGCTTACAAGAACGGAAATATGCAGTATGTTTTGAGATTATAGGAATTTAGGAAGAAAAAGGGTTAAAAGTTATCTTCTAGGCTTCTAGGCTGCCTATCTTATTAAAGCACTCAGAATGGTTAACTGGGCTGGGAGTCTGAGAGCCAGGGAGGAATTGAGAAGCCTGAGACTTGGAGGGAAATGGAAACCTGCTCTAAGAGTGCGGATTCTGTTCCAGACAGCAGCAGGACTGTGAGGACAATTGTGAGTACACACTGGAGTCTCAGAGTTCAACAGGGAAAAGCATGTAAACCACACCAGACCCCTGGCTTCTCTGCTGATGGACAGATGTCCTGGCAGCAGAAGTGGGCAGGCAAGACACTGTAAAGGTAGTACTAACAGTGATATTTGAAGGAAGTTTACAGTTACAAAGGCTTTTATGTAATCCCCCCCCCCCAAAAAAAAACCCTGTGAGATAAAACTCATTCCCCCTATGTTTTTAGTGAGGAAACAAATTCGTCACAGACAAAGAGACTTGCCAAAAGTCCTGGAACTGGAACTTAGTGATGTTGGAATCCAAACTTTTCTCTCTCCAAAATCCAATTTGTTCCCACTGCAGTGGAATTAGGCTTCCGCTAAGTCAGCTATAAAACGAGGACACAGTAACTTATGCCCTTTCAGAGAAGTCATAACAAAGAGTGGAATCAGACAGACCTGACCTGAGTTGGAATCTCAGCTTTTTCACTATTATTACTCAGCATATCAGAGTCTACACAGTAAAATAGTCCACCCACACTTCCTTCACAAGACTGTGGGAGGATAAGATATGTGGATCAAAGCTCTACCTCAATGCCTGGTTCATGGAGGTTCAATCTTCTTTGGCCCAATCTCCAGGAATAAATCACTAGAATTCTACTGAGTGCATCTCTTGTCTCTTCTCCTCTCTCCTCTCTCCCGCCTCCTCCTCCCTCTTTTCTCCTCCCCCCTCTCTCTCTCTTCCTAATATGATACTTTTTCCATATGAACAATTGTTTTCTGATTGTTTTTGTAATTTCTCTCTGTCCCTTTCTTATTCTCTTGCTCTCTTCTACTGTAGTATTGACTTTCTGTAGTGTTGTGTTTGGATTCCTTTCTCTTTATTTCTTGTAAATCTCTTGTACATCCCATGGAGTTCATGGGTGAGCCTCCTGGTGGAGTCTGCAAACCAGCTAATAGGATCTGCAGCTGGTTTTTGAGATCCACGTGGTGGTTGTTGTGGGTGTCTACTCCTTCTCTCAGCTCCCAACTCTTTCAACCCCCCACCACTATTCAGCAGTGCTGATCACCTCTGGGATCTGGAAGGATGAGGCAAAAGTGGGCCTCTTGGGTGATGTCTCCATAGGCTGGGGAAGCAGGATGCCCTTTCTACTCTCACTTTCCATCTTGGGAGAATCCCAGGCTGAGAGGCGCTCTCTCAGCACTGAGCTATGCTGCCTCTGAGGAGGGGTGACATGGGTAAAGTGAAACTGTTTTTTCTTATCCTCTTCAATGCAGCTATTATTTTTTTGTTTAAATGAGGTGCTTGGATCTCTTCACTGGACTGGTTTTCCACAGAGGTATTCCTGTCCATGAACAGTTGTCAAAATTGATGTTTCCTTGGGGAATATGAGGGCCAGAATCGCCTATTCTGCCTTGTGGCTGGTGCTAATCCCTGCCCCCCACCCAAGTGCCTAATCAGAAATATACCATCCTTTCTTTCCAGAACATTCACTGAAGAAACAGTGAAGCCAGAGGTCAGTAAGATTTCCAAAGACACTGGTTCCGTTGGGGCTCTGGTTCCTAGAAAAGTGGTGGGGAAGAGGCTGTGGCTAGAAGAGAGCAGGAAAGCTGCCTAACGAGGACAATATCTTGAAGAACTTGGGCTCTGTAGTTCAAGGTGCTTTTGATCAGCTGGTGGTGGGTCACTGGCTACCAAGAATAGTAATACCTTGCATGACCCCACCACACTAGTTGAGTCCAGGGGAAGGCAGGCTATGTGGGTATTGATAAGGTGGGTAAATATATGTCTTTTAATACCTGTTACACACCAGTTAGATCAAGAGATGACAGGAGATATGGGCCGAAAATGACCCAGTAAGGCTGAAGGAGACTTGGGGATACCCAACAAATGGAGTGACTTCAAGTGTCCATCTCAGTTCCAAAAATACCTTGTATTCTATCAGTTTCACCTGTGTCAATCTAGATCATACGAGAGTTGGTAATATTCCCATGATTTGTCTCTTATTTCACTAGGAAATACAGGTAACGCTCACTGAAGCCCTGTGGAACCAGGTGAGTACAGCCATCACCAGCTTGACAGCATGGTGAGAGGTAGTAGGAGGGAGAGAGAGCTTAAGAAAAGAGCAAATTTTTTACTTTCCCCTTGAGTAATTCACTGATTGATGGTGAAGAATTTTCATACTCTCTCTGATATGTTCTATTACTCATCTAGTCCCAAATCCTCAGAGACTCCTGGTGTCCATGCATCTCAATGCCCCTTCTCAACATCTACCAGTCCATTAGATATGCCCTCTCAAATGTCTTCTCTGCCAGCCTTTTACAATCTGCTAGCAAGTACCTTAGGGCAAGTACTGAGAAAACCATCTACTTTACCTCTCAGATGAGAAGGAGGCAGAGTCACCATTTCATTATGAAAAGTAAAGATCTTAATTCCATTTCTGAGCAGAAAAGTTATTTTACTTCTGGAGCCCTTCAAATCGTCTGACAAATACTTGGCTCCTGATTCCTGCATCATAAAACATAATGTTCTGAAAGATTTGGCCCCCCTGGAAGGAGTTAGCTTCAAAATAAACCTCTCAGAAAATAAATGAATCAACCTGAAGCGTAGAGGTGTTTAGTTTTATCCATTTGAATGCCAAATTAGGTTTATAAAAATCGTTAATTTTTGTATAATTGCTAGTGAGCTGTTGTTTCTGAGAGTAAGATGCTAAGTGGTCCCACTGCTTCTGAAGGCCTTGCCTGAAACATGATTAGGATCTTGTCATGAGCACAGAGGAGAATTGTTCTCTTTCATTGGCTATGGCCAGAAGGTCTGTATCAAGACATTAAAAAACATAAAAATTGGATTAAGTCATTCAGATATAATTCCAGCATAAGTTCAATAGTCGGAAGACGATTCTGCTTCGCATTATTTATAATGGGAAATTGCTTTGTTACCAAGGCATTTCCACCTGTTCTGAATTTCTTCAGCGGATTTTAATGAGGATTCTGAGTGAACGCAAATGCCAGATCTGTTCTGTGGTATCTGAGGTTGCCAACAAAATTTTTTAAATGCTTCAAAATGCCCTACACATTCCTGAATTTATTGACAATAGTTTAAATGAGAATAATGGCTAACACTAGAAAAGTATGGCTGGAGCTCTCCTGTTCCTTAATTTATTAGATTTGAGAGACTCAGACCTACTATTTGTTGGACAGTCCTAAGTTTTGAGAAGGTAAAAGAATAATAAGCGTCTGTACTTTGGATGTGAAGAATTGTCCTTCATGTGATTATATTCTGAACAACAATAACTAAAAATATATATATTCAAAGCTAGAATATTTAATAACATAAAAATGTTCCTAAGACGTTAGGCAATAAATAAGGGATATAAAAAAGGAAAAAGATAATATTTTAATTTCATTTCAAGGAAATTAGATTAAACCATTTAAATTGGTTTAAAGAAATTCAGTCCAAAAAAGTCTTCTTTTTGTAGAAGATAATTAAATCAGATGTTTGATAATGAATAAAATTGTTGAATCCTATCAGGAGAGGATTCTGGGATCTGGAAAACAATGAGCTGAAAATGAAAAACACTCGTTAGGTCACTGGTAGGAATTTGTTGCCTTTAGTCTTCTAACTGAAGCAATGCTGAGCAGCAAGTCTCAGAATCTACATGACTAAGCCCTGCTTTTTGAAATTGCTTTAAAATACACTTAATGATTTTGGAAGTACTTTCTTTAAATCCTGTAAAAACTGATGTCTTTATCATTTTGACAAAATGTCTTGGTTTCCCAGGTATATGAAAATGACAAAGTGGACAATTCTCAAACATAAAAATGCCAGATTTCACTTTTTATTTAAATAGTATATTGGTGCAAAAGCTAGTTATGCCCATAAGATAGAGCAAATTGCAGTGAATTTTCTCTCTTTTTTAAATTTTTAATAGAATTTATTGGCATCACATTGGTTAATAAAATTACACAATTTCAAGTGCAAAAATTTTTTTATTGTTGTTCAAGTACAGATGTCTCCATTTTTACCCCACTATGCCCCACCCCCTGCCCCACCCATCTCCACCTCCCACCTTTGAACCTACCCCCTTTGGCTTTGTCCATGTGTCATTTATACATGTTCCTTTATGTCCCTTTCCCTATTATCCCTCTCTCCCCTCCTGTCTGGGAACTGTCAGTTTGTTCTTTATTTCAATGTCTCTGGTTGTATCTTGCTTGCTCATTTGTTTTGTTGATTAGGTTCCACTTACAAGTGAGAACCTAATCATATGGTATTTGTCTTTCACTGCCTGTCTTATTTCACTTAGCATAATGCTTCCCAGTTCCATCCATGCTGTAGGGAAGGGTAGGAGCTCCCTCTTTCTTTCTGCTGTGTAGTATTCCATCACGTAAATGTACCATAGTTTCTTGATCCATTCACTTACTGATGGGCACTTAGGTTGCTTCCAGCAATTAGCTATTGTAAATTGTGGTGCTATGAACATTGGGGTGCATAGGCTCTAATGGATTGGTGTGTCAGGATCCTTAGGGTATAGTCCCAGCAGTGGTATTCCTGAGTCAAAAGGCAGTTCCATTTTAAGTTTTCTGAGGAAATTCCATACTGTTTTCCACAGTGGCTGCACCAGTCTGCATTCCCACCAACAGTGCACTAGGGTTCTCTTTTCTCTACAACCTCTCCAACACTTGTTGTTTGTTGATTTGTTTATGATGACCATTCTGACCGGTGCAAGATATGTCATTGTGGTTTTAATTTGCATCTCTCTGATGGCTAGTGATGCTGAGCATCTTTTCATATGTCTCTGGGCCCTTTCTATGTCCTCCTTGGAGAATTGTCTGTTCAAGTGCTTTGCCCATTTTTTAATTGGGTTGTTTGTCTTCCTGGAGTGGAGTCATATGAGTTCTTTGTATATTTTGGAGATCAAACCCTTGTCCAAGGTACCATTGGCAAATATGTTTTCCCATATGGTTGGTTCTCTTTTAATTTTAGTGCTGTTTCTTTAGCCATGAAGAAGCTTTTTATTTTGATGATATCCCATTTGTTTATTCTTTTCTTTATGTTCCTTGCTCTGAGGCCTTCCCCCAAATATTAGCTGCTTCAACTTCCAAATCTTGACATTCTAGCTGCATGTACATTTAAACTCTTAGATAGAGACAAGAATTAGAGTACAATTGATCACTTTTGAAACTATAATATCAACTTCCCATATGAAGCCAAGCAAGAAAAGACTGTTTATTTAATCAATAACTATAATTTTTTTATTAAAAATGAGGGAAAGTTTCCAGAGCTTCTTCTGCAAGCCTGCATTGAACAATATTGTATGAAATGAGTAATCATTTTTTTTATATTCTGTGATTTCAATGACTCTTCCTATAAGTTTTAAAGAAGGAAATAATCTTCTTAATTAAAATATGGTATTAGAATAACTGTTTAATGTTCTTAGAATCATTATATTAGCTGAAGAGTGAGTTGCTTAGGTAAGGGTCCAAAAACCATTCTTTTGGCAAGCAGCATACACCTGGGTACTTATCACACGACAAGGGTGAGTAAGATATAACAAAGAGCGGCGATGTGCTAATGACTGCACAGTCTACCCCACTGACTGTTGAGCTTCCACAGGCACCCTCACACATGTGGGAAAACTCCCAAGTACCAACCAAAACAACTCTATTTCCACAAAACAAGATAAAATGATCTGTCTTAAAGCCCTCATCCTCCCCCCAGTGAGGTAACTGAGGTTTTCAACAGTCAGTATCTTCATCTATGGCTGGGTGAGAACACAGTTACATACCTAGTTTTACAGAAGCTGCCAGAGCTTTTTCCAAAGTGAGCACACAGTTCTACACTCCTTCCAACAACGTCTGAGAGGTTCAACTGCTCTGTATCCTCACCAACATCTGGTGCCCTCCTGTATATTATCATCTAAATTATAATACAAATCTTCAGCTTTAGAATAAGGACCAATTAAACAGAAATGAAATATAATAATGTGTTCCATTTACATTCCTTATTCCTTTCACAAGTCAGCCCTCTTTAAATAACTTCCTGTATTTCACCCATTTCCCATGTGAAGAAATGGTGGCCCAGAAATATATGTAGAGTGTAAGTCAATAGGATTTATTGCTGGGAAGCCATAGTCTCTTGGCATTCACACTCTATAGCCTAATGACTGGGAGAGTCTATTTATAAAATCCCTTTGTAATAAAGTCTGTAATACTAATTTCTCCATATTTTTTTTGTCTTCCATTAGGTGATAATGGCTTTTAAAGATATACAAAAGGAGGTGAGATTAAATTTCAATGCTCTAAATTCCCTGACCACATCACTTTCCTTTGCTCTGGATTTTTTGTTTGTTTGTTTGTTTGTTTTGTTTTTTCCCCATACCCTACTGATGTTGAGTCTGGCCATGGTGATGTTGACTTTGGCCATGGTTTTAGTTTCATTTTTTTATCTTGTGATTTCTCCCTTGAGAGAGCAACACTGACTGGTCAGTCCAGAAAGCCGAGGCAAGAAGATGCCTAACAGTTCCCTTGTGGAAATACAATCGCTAGAGAGAACATTATTGTCTACCAGAAATTCCCTCAGCAAGAATACTCTCTGCAGTTACATGGAATGCTGATAAGTGACTGAGTTGGGAGGAGACCCCAGGCGGCATGGTCAATCGCCTTATTAGAAGAGTATGTCTATTAACTGCAGGGAAGTGCAAGTTAGAGGCCAGAGCTAAACTTCTTTGCTCGACAGGAACGACCCTCCTCCTCTGCCCTTTCTCCATGCAGATTTCAGTCTTTCTTCTATACAAATCCTGATAAAATATTTTAAAGTACAGTCAGATATGCACTAGACGATTGGCCTGTCCCCACGCTGAGTTAACACGTTAGGTTGCTCACAGTGTTGCTGTCTCGGTCCTACCAAGCCTGCTGTTCCACCTTGTTTTCTGTTTGTTTGTTTTCCTGTCTGGTACAGTGGACAGCAACAGACACTGCATACAGAGTGCTGTATTTTACACAGGCACACGCGTGCAAAACTTAGAGCAAGCACTAATATTATAAAGCCAGGGCAAAGGGAAACGTCTGCGCAGATTTCTTAACTTTGGCTCCTCAGACTAAAGATACAGCTTCATTTAAATTAAAATGTAAATATAATATGAGCTCCTGTGGTCTTAAAAACCTTAGCTCTCTCTTCCTATTTGGGAAGTAGTGATGGGTGAAGAGATTGAGAAGCCATTGAAAATACACTTCCTCTATTTCATTACCTGGACCACCCTTGGCCTTACAACTGCACCCTTTTCTGATTCAAGAAGCCATGTCATTGTGTCTGACTGCTGTGCCTGGGACTTACTTTAGGGAAAATAACAGCAGCCTTTTCCTCCATCTGGCTGCAGGTCAAAAAGGGCAGTGAGTAGAGATCAGAAACTTCACATTTTTATGCAAGTTTTGCCCTGGGGTCACGATGCTTCCACCCTACCCAGAGGCATGAGTGTCCTCCAGGAAGGACTTGAACTAGTGAGACGAGGAGGCTCAGTGGGACTTGTATGTGTTGATTTATATATATCCTCTCAGGGTCTATGTGGAAATGAAAAGTCCCATCTGACCTCCTCTGTGCTAAAGCTGTCTTCTGGTGCTTCTTCATGGAGCCCATCAGACAAAACCCCTGCCAGCACAGGTCCTCCCGGCTGGTGCAGACAAAACAGACACCCTCGCCCAGACTTATAAGGGAATTTTTGTACTTAAATAGTAAGAGAAGAAAGTAAAGCAAAAGACAGCAAGGGGAGGTGATTAGAATGCATTTTCTTTCTCATTATGCAACAGAGCACCGTTATGTAGCGGGGCTCCCGTGAGCTCTGGGGCCCATTGAGCAAGTGGCTATTTACTTTGGGACGGAAGAAGGATTTATTTAAAGGTCCTTCACAGGTACTTAAAGGTTCACCTCAGAGAACCACTGGAGACTCAAAGGGGAGGGTAAAAAGGGCCAGAAAAGGGATAGCAGAAAGGCCAGAAGTAAAAGAGGAGAGGTCATTGCATGATAATTACGATTGTAAGTAGTGAATTGTGTGTCTCCCACCCCTAAAGAGGCCAAGGCCTGTCTCGTTTATTTACCCATCATTCAACAAACATTTATTGAGCATATGCTGTATGCAGGGTGTTCTGTCAAGTGGTTTGATATGAGAGATACAAAACAACACAAATTCTGCCGTCTGGAAACTTAGAATTAAATTCTGTTACTAGGAACCCCATATCTCCCACACAGACATCCCTACATTTGACCAAGTCTAATGGCCCCTGAGTCTCTGACTCCCTCTGAATTCTCATTATTTTTCAGCTGCAGAAAGATGCTCGGATTCGAGGTAAAAAAGCAGTATTCCAAGGTTTGGGTAAACTAAGAGTGGTGGGGGGATGGGGATAAGGAGGAGTTCATCCCAAAGTCTCATCATTGGATCTTCCATTTGGCTGAGAGCTAGACTCCAGGTCTACTTTTTCTTTCCCTCTCAGCCAAGCTTGGCATTGGCTTTCCCCGAACACTACCAGTCTCTCTTCTGTCCAGCCCAGGATCTGGACAGGGACAGCAAGATCCCTTCTCCCTTGGGATGGCTGCTGAGGGTCTGAGGACACTCTCAGCCTTCAGTCAGACATGGCCCTTGTCAGTAGAGGAGAGATCACACACAGAGGTGAGCAGCTTCCCAGTTCTGCCGTCCTTACGTCCTTAGAGCTAGCATAGAGACCGAAGAGTGGGGAGGTCAGAATGGAATGATTATTCAAGATGGTCGAATTATAGCCCTCAAATGTCCAAATGTAAATTCTAGTGTTTTGGGAATATACTCAAGATACCCAGGAATCTAGAATTAGAGGATAAAAGCCATATTTGTAATGCCTGTCTTCACCCCTCCAAAAAGGGACTTTTTTAAAAAATCAAGGCTTTTCAAATGTTTGCATGTCTACAAATCACCTAGTTACCTTGCTAAAAAGCAGATACTGATTTACTAAGTCTAGGGTGATCCTGAGACTGGCATTCTACATTTCTAACAGGCTCCTAATGTGATGCCAAAGCTGCTGGATGAGACTTTGAGTATCAAGGATATAAAAGATGGAGCCCAATGAAATATCCTCTAATGTCAGAATAAAATAAGATTTAACTCAGGGACTTCCAAATCCCATGGGAAAATTGAGGAGCCTTCACGTGTGGCTGCAGGAATCGGAGGAAGGAGAAAACCAAACGAGAGCCTGACTAGTCAGGGGCCTCTGTGAGAAGTGGAACTGCTCTATGCTTTTCTAGCCCCTTCACAATACAGAGCTTATAGAATCCAAACTTTCTTGAGGCTCTTTAAATGTAGCCACTTCAGAGAGAAACCCCTCTGGTCTTTTTCCAAGCCTGGTCAGTCATCTCCACTCCCCTCCAGAGTGATAAAGGAAATATGGCCAGGCAGGCTCCATCATGAGATACAGAGAAAAATTTTCTTGGCTGTTGATCCCTAAGGATCAACAAGTCAAAAGAGCCAAACTTATCTAAGCTTGAAGGATGCTCTCCTTTATTCAAGGAAGGCTGATTTCCAAAGAGGTCACTGCAGGGCCCTAGGAACACCTGCCTAATGACCAAGGATGTAGATTTAGGATCCTAACTGCTGCTGTTGCTTTTCTGCTTCCTAAAGGGATGGGTGGAGGAGAGTCAGAATAAAATGAGAATTCGAGTCCCGTATCAATTTTCCATGCAAAAGAAAAGGAGACAAGTGAGAAGCCAGGGACATGCTCCAGTGGCAATGCCCTGGGGTATTTGTCGTACTAATGCTCACTGTAATTTGCAAGTGCCCAGATGGCCGGTGCCACATTCTGCAACTGTCTCTCTGACAAGCCTGTAGGCCTTTAGCTTCCCCATAAGTTCTAGCCTCTCCCACCCTGACTGGCTGCACTCCAAACCAAGCATGTGAGCAGGGCTCTGGGCTCTTAGGGAGACATTTCCAGACCCCTATAACAGAATGGCTCCTTCCTGTGTCCACCTCAGGGATGAGTAGCTGCTTAATGACACCCATCCCATCTGCATGCAGGACTGGGTAAGTGGCCTTTTTTTGATAGTCCCCAAGGGAGATGGCATCCAGTTGGGTATGGGTGTAGTGGCTAGAAATATGTCTAGGTCTGAGCCTTAAGCCTTCAGAAGTCTATACTTCCAACACATGTCTCTTCTAAATGGGGAGGAGTTGGCCGCCCATCACTCTTCACTAATGAAGAGCTACGGAGCCAGGGCTTCCTTCTCATCCTCATTCCCATCAGAACTCCCTGGAATCTCAAGATCAGTCCTGGACCTCACCATAGTAGATACTGGGAGATTCTCTTCATTCAACTGACAGAATAAGGGAACGCTGCATGACAGATAAGAAAGGAAAGCCATGAAAAAATCTAGTTAAAAATCAGGAACTTAGCCCTGGCTGGTGTGACTCAGTGGACTGAGCTCTGGCCCATGAACCAAAAGGTCACCAGTTTGATTCCCAGTCAGGACACAGGCCTGGGTTGTGGGCCAGGTCCGCAGTTGGGGGTGTGCAAGAGGCAAGCAATTGATGTATCTCTTGCACATCAATGCTTCTCTCCCTCTCTCTCCTTCCCTTCCCCTCTCTCTAAAAAATAAATAAAATCTTTTTTAAAAAATTAGGGACTTAGAAGTAAAAGGACTTAGATGAAGAAAATTAATAAAAATGTGAGAGTCCAGTGCCCTGACATTGGGAGATGTCAATTTCTTTACCATAAGAAAAAGACTAAAAGAAGAAAAATCAAGCTGCATCACCAAGGATTTAACTTAGACACCAGAAATGACTTTTCAGTTAGTGACAGTTGAGAAACAGAGGTCTGGGTAGTCGAGAAAGACAGCAGCAGCATGTTCTGCAGAGGACTTCCAAAACATTTTTTAAAAAATCAGTTTGATGTGTTTCAGATATGGTCCTGCCTGAACCAGGAAATGGAGAAGGTGAACTCCCTAGATCCCTATTGGCAACAAATTTGATCCTATCTTAGAGAGCTGGTCCTAGTGAAATAAAATCTATTCCTCTTAAAGAGATAGATCTTTATACTTTAAAATTGATCAGTGTTAAAAGCATGAAAAAGAATAACTGACAGGTGATGTCATATTTACATGAATTTCAAATGTAATCGTAAACTTTTACATGTGAGGAGCACTTGATTGGTCAAAACCATACTGGGTTTATGCTTTGGCATGAGGAGCTTTCCTGACTTTCCTAATGAACACAAAGGCTCCGACAAGTTGTGACACTACATCTCCTAACACCCAGCAAATGCTCTTTCCTTTGGGCCACGGGATCATCAGGAAATTGCAGCTCCCAGAACCAGTGATGCCCATTCCTGGTGGAGAGTGATAACAAGATCCCTAAGGACAGTGGAGGCAAGGGAGCAGAGCCCAGGGATGGGATCTTTCTTCCTCCTACATCCACAACCTCCTCTTATTTGGTACAGAAGCATCAAGCCTCCAGATTCCTGGACAACTCAAAATTTGGGAGGTTCGCTGTCAAGTGCTGGAGAGCAGCATTCATGGGCCCAGGCCCACAGCCTGAGAAGCCAGCACTCTGATTAATCAGCTTGCTACTCTGGACCCTAACCATACAATCAAGGAAGAAGGCCTCCCTGACTTTTGCTAGGTGTTTCACCCAGATGGCCTGTCCCCTGAGCTCCACCCTGCCCATCCTACTGTAGTCAGGAACCCAGGCTCCATGGGTCTTCACTCCAACATGGCAGAGCAGCACCCCACCAAGCAGGTAGGGCCCAAAATAAGGAGCGAGAAGGTAGAAGGCTGAGGGCAGGGCCAAGCCAGGATCTTTTGGTCTCTGCAATCAAGACAAAGAGCCAAATGAGAGTGAGGCAGGTGTGGGTAGTTCTGTGTAGTGAGAAGTGTTCAGGAGTCAGAGAGAGGTGATTATGGGGTAGGAAGATGACAAGGTAGAAATTTTAAAAGCACACTAAGAAATGTGAAGCCCATTATTCCCTTCTGGAAAGTGTTCTGGAAACTTACATTACCTTTGGAGTTTAATTCAGAATCACAATTCAATCATAGTTTGCCCATAATAAACTCCATTGCCAGAATTTCCATTAATAAAACACTTGAATGTGCTGCCCCCAAAGGTACTGCTCAAGTGACAAGCCATTTCTTTAATCTTTTTAACTCCCCTATCCCCTCCTTTCATCTGACACCCAGTCCCCATGTGGAGAGGAAGACACTCATGTGTCCACCTGTGGCACAGACTACAGCCTATCAGGCCCTGTGCAGGGCTTACTCAGAATCCTTCTTAAGACAGAATCTGAGTGATGGGTGATGGAGAAAACTGGCCTCATCTGCATGTGTCTAAGTATAGTGAGTGTATATTTTCTTGAATAACCCCTTTTCAAATATTTTATCCCATTTTACCCATATATCAGCAAAATACACAAAATGTTCCAATATGTTTGCAATAAGTTCACATCTTTTGGAAAGAACACGTACACTCACAAAACCTCATAACCGGTCAAAACTTTTGGTTCAGAAATTAATGCAGGAAACTTCTTTTTCTCTTCAGTACAACATAAATAGCAAGTGTAGGATACCACAGAGTGAACACTACACAGAAAAAATAGAAGATGGTATACAGTCAGTGGACCTCCCCTCTCAGTTTGTTCTGGATATCTTGGGATAGGGACATGAGGGTAGAAGTATCACCATGAGGACAGCTTATCCTTTTCAGTGTCACCTGCCTAATAAACTACCTTTCTTTTATTCCCACCCATGTGATTGTGACATCTAGGGCACAGCTTTGGTGCCCGAAAAAGAGAAGTTATTATGCAGACGTCATCGCTGACCCAGAAGAGGGAGTGATACTCATGGGCAGAAATGCCAGGGCCTATAGCTGCAGCTGGGAACCTGGAAATCGAGTGAGACACAAGCACATCACAGTTGCCAAGCAAAGAAGCCAGCAAGCAAACAACTGATCAAATAAAATGTGATGTGAAAGACATGCACCCTATTGGCTCTTACTGGATGTGGAATGCAGAATGGCCCAGTGTGGCACTGCATTTGGCTCAGTGAACAGCACTGTACAGTAGGAGAAGATCTGGATTATGTGGGGGTCCAGCATGAGTCACTGTAAGATGTCCCTCTGTCATTTGCAGATTGTTTTGAGCTAAAGGCAACTTTAGCCACAGTCTCAAGAGAAACTTCTGCTTGGCTCCCCTTAACTACAGAGAAGAATGTGAATCAGAGGCCTTACCCACAAGAGATTATCAGAGATAACTCCTTCTGACCTGTGTATAGGGTAGGGCAAACTTCTGTTCACTAAAAGTCTGCTCTTCCTGGCATGCTGCAATGATCTTTTGAACTTTTGAAGCCCCCCAGGCGCTTTTACCTCATCCCTAGCTCAGGATGTCTTACATACCCATGTTCTCTATCTAGGAACTGCTCCTGCATGGGGGTCTCTGACTCTCTCACGCATGTGAGTTTCCCATACATACATACGGATTTAATTTGGTTATTTTCTCTTGCTAATCTGTCTCATGTCTATTTGAGTGTTAGGCCAGCCGGAAGAAACTTGAGCGTAGAGGGAAGTTTGCTCCACCCCCACGATTATAAGGTCACAAGCCCATATTGACTTTGCACAAGTTTCTCTGCTTTGTGGGCCTGTTTCCTCCCCTGTAAAGGAGGGGGAATAACTGCAAAATGCTGAAGGCTCCTTTTATGTCTAATATCGTGTGGTCTAGATGGTCTCACAGTCTACACAACCAGCATAGCTGTGCCCAGACTGAAAAAGCCACCTAGTCCAAAAATATTTCCTAGAAGAAAGGACTGTTTAGGATTATTTGTCAAAGATGGTGACTCTTACACAAATAAATGTACTTATTACATGACAGGGAAGGTAGTTTTAACTCCCCTCTAGATGAAAATATTAAAAATTATACAACATAGAATTTAACCCCAAGAGTAAAAATTTGTCACAACACCAGTAAAATACTAAACAATGCATTATAGCAACAAAATAAATGTTTAAAAATCATCACCTCATTAGATGTTGACTTGGCACTTGTTAAAAATACAAGTGTTTATTTTTTAAATTAATACTACAAAACTAACAAAGGGTTTTTTTCCACA
>VMDR010008902.1:0-35051 GCA_007922815.1 Macrotus californicus
AAATTAAAAGCAAAGATTTTAACTTTTACCAGAGGATATCTAGAAAAGGGGATAGCAACTTGAAGTGTGAGGGTAGAGAAGGTAAGTAGTGAAAACCAACTTTCACAGTTTATTCTGTATCTTTCCATACTGTTTGACTCATACTAAAATAGAGTTAAGTATTACTTCTGAGCTTTTATATTGTTTTAATTCAATAAAGAAACTAAATAAGAAAGTCAAGGAAATATTGCAAAATATAGAGCAGAAAGACAAGGAGAAAAGATAAATGAGAAAACAAATAATGAACAAATATATGTCTATACATACACTTACATACCAATGTAGGCATCCTAGAAAGAAAGCATGAAGAATGTAGAGGGGAGAAAATTATCAAAGAAATTATGAACCAGACATTCCCAGACTAACAAGTCTGCAGTTTGAACTTGTATACTAAGTGTTCAGAACACTAAATGATAAAGACCTAGGACTACTAAACACATCCTTGAGAAATCTGAACACCTCAGTAGAAAAGAAAATTGTAAAAGCTTTCAGAGACAATAATAAGTAACTACAAAGGAAGAAAAATCAGATAAAAATTAGACTTTTCATCAGCAACACTGGAGATTAGAAAGCAATAAAATAATGCCTTTAAACATCCAAAGGAGCATTATTTCCAACCTAGAATTTCCTATCCAACTCAATAATTGACTCAATCAAGTCAAATATGAGAGTGGAAAGTTAAGACATGTGAATATATGCAAAGGCTCAGAAACTATAAACCACCTTCTATTTCTCAGAGAGTTAGCTGAAGACACACTCCAGTAAAGTGAGAAGGTAAACTATAGATCCAGCCAGAAGAGTAGGGCGGTCCTGAAGAATGGCGATACAGCTGGCCTTAGAGAGGCCCCAGGCGCAGAGCAGAGGAAGGGGAGGGAGGGCTTCATAAAATGTGAAGAGTAGTTCCAGGAAAAAAAATAATTAAGAGCATGGATAACCTTTAGGATTCAATAAAAGTAAATTATGCCAAAGAGGGAATCAAAAACTTTGTTGAATGTTAAAAAATTTTTTTTTGCGTGCCCTGGCTGGTGTGGCTCAATGGATTGAGTGCCAGCCTGCGTACCAAAGTGTCACCAGTTCGATTCCCAGTCAGGGCACAGGTCCGGGTTGCGGCCCGGTTCCCAGGAGGGGGCACATGAGAAGCAACCACACAATGATGTTTCTCTCTCTCTCTCTCTCTCTCTCTCTCTCTCTCTCCTTCCCTTCCCCTCTCTCTAAAAATAAATAAAATCTTGTAAAAATTTTTTAGAAGACACTCTCAGACTAATTATTAAATAAACCAAAATGTAGTCATTAATGGGATATATAAAAAGAAAATTTATTTTATTTTGATGCTAGCAATATTGTTCTATTGGCTTGCGACATTGGATCTGAAGAGATGTAAATGCCAACCTTAGATAACTGGCCCAGAGGGAACAATATTTATAAAACCACAATGCTATATCTGTAATTGTTGTATGCATGCATGTATGTATAATAATTGGTTCTCAAATTTTAGGTTAACACAGAAAGAGCTCAGGATTCTTGACTATGATTACTAAGATAAAATGCAAACATTAACAACCTTGCCAGTATGAAGGTAAAAATGGAGCTGACAGAATGTGGAACATGGCAGAGAGGGCAAAATCACCCTCATCTTTCATTTTGGGGGAGTAGAAAATATTGGAAAAAGTTGGTGAAACAAAAAATACAAGTTTTAGTGTGTTTTTAATATTTTATATATAACCAATAAAAGCATGTAAATATATTATATAATTAAGATATAACTAATAAATATTGAGAATAGGAACAGAAGGAAAGCAGTCAGCATGCAGTGATCTAAATATATGACTTTAACAGGAGGTGGTCAATGTTTACAGAATAAAGTTGATAAATCAAGAAATAAAATGTAAAAAAATATTATCCAGAATTATGAAGATAATAATCAACAGAAGATCTAAAAACGAAAACAGTTGACTTTGACTCTGTGGAATGAGCCTGGGGTTGGCTGACTGTTTCTTTGAATGGTATGCCCCCTGTACTGTATGTTTCTATGCTCACATGTTACTTTGCTAAAGCTCTTTTTTTCAAAATTAAATAAATAATTTAAAATCATACAGATTTTGCTTAGACATAAAAAGAACTGTCAAGACAATATAATTCTGGACTGGTCCACCTGCTGCAGAAACTGATCATACCTACTACTCCCTGAACACCTACTTTGTGTGAGACAGGATGCTAAGCACTTTGTGCTCCTTGTTTCTAAAGATCACAAGGGAGACATTATAATGCTCATTTCACAGCTGTGGAAACTGAGCTTCAGGGAGTTGATGTAACTGATCCAAGGCAACAAAGGGGTTGAGTGGTCAAGTTGAACCAACTCCAAAGCCGAAACAAAATTTAAAAGCAAAATGAGAGAGGTCATGTTAGATCATCCCTGTTAGAACATTTCAAGTCTGACATTCTCTGATCCTACAAGCAGAACAAGACCAAAGTTTACTCCATTTTCTATGTCCAACCTAAATATCTATCCAAACATCCAAGAATGTGGATAGCTAGATAAGTTTTTATTTTGGACCTGGGGCAGGGGTCCAAAAGGTTTGTTATCTAGCACAGGTGCAGGGATTTACCCTTGCAGACCCATCCTACATCTTGTATGTCTGCATCACATTGATATATATTTTATTCAATTAACACCGTCCTGAACCTCCAACGTTTCTGCAGATAAAAATATTACACTGTTATAGTATAACAGTAAATCAAACAAAACGGGTCCCTTTATCAAAGCTTAGTTTATGTTTATTTTAAAAGTGTTCAAAAATCTACTCAGTGTGGTTAGATTTTACAGCTCTTAAAAACAAGCTCCAAATGTACAGATATTTCATAACATTCCTATCAGCATATAAGAGCTTCTTTCACAGCTGGCACAGGGTGTCCTTTCTTCTGTCTCTGCTAAATCAGTAGGAAGCTCCTTAGATCTCCTTTCGCGAACATTTTCTCTCCTGGCAGTGGGGAGTCACAAAGGGGACGCTATTGATCTGGCGCTGAAGTGAAAATTTCCACACGATGAGATAGCTAACATAAGCACAAGTTCAGGCAGGAAACCAATGATTTTATTAATTATTGCTGGTCTTGTCATTATACAAAAATACTCAGGCCAAAAGGGAAAAATACAGAATGTGTGTGTGGTGTGTGTGTATGAATGAGGAAGGGAGAGAAAAGAGAAAGGGGACAAGGAATGAGAATGAATGCCATCCTGTAGACACCCCACCAGCACTCACCAGAGGAAATCAAGTTGCCGCCAGTTTGGCTGGGGTTCAGCGCCATCTGCATAGTATTTAAAAGTGAGAGCCAAACTCTGAGCTATTTTATTGGAGTTAGTAAGAAAGCTCTCCAATCTATATCTGAAACTCAACTGTTCCAGCTTCTGAGCATCACTAAAAAGAGCTTACAGAGGTCAAGGAACTTAAAAACAGCATGAGGAGCCGCTTAGCAGTCCATATAAAACCGGGAATCAGTAGCCTGAGCATTTGATTAGACCACTTCTCTCTAACGAATGGTGGGAAGATCCTGAGGCAGTTCTTGGGAAGAAAGATATGACACAGAGGGTAATAGTATACTAATAGACAAAATACACAGAATACTTATTCAGAGCCAGGCACTGCTTTGAGGTTTTTACACTCACTAATTTATTCTATCTCCTCGCTAACCTAGTGTGGTATTATTATTATTATTATTATTATCCACAATTTGCCAATGAGGAACCTCCCAGGAGAAGTTCCTGGGATGTAAACTTTTTTCTAATGTTAGTTTTCAGTTTTTGACCTCTCAAAACCCAGTGCTTGTTTTTGTTCCCACGGGACTCAGAAGTGTGCAAATGTGAGCCTGAGTTTCTTTCAATATCCATGAAGCATTCAAGAATAACATAGATTCTCTTTAAAATAACAGATTAAGATTTATCTAGATGTAGTTAATAGTAATAATAGCTAACATTTGTTGGATGCTTTTTAATGCCAAGCTCTGCTTTTTACCTAATAAAGTATATTCATTTCTGCCACAAACCTGTAAGGTAGGTTCTATTATGATACCCAACTGCAAATGAGAAAACAAAGGCACAAAGGTAGGTAACCTGCCTGCGATCACATGGCTAGCAAGTAACTAGGCAGGACTTAACCCAAGACAACTGGCTCTTGACTTTATGCTATTGTTCTGGTATCTACTGCTGCCCTCACAAATTAGTGGCTGAAACCAACAATTAATATTATTTCTCTCAGTTCTGCGGGACAACTGGGCTCAGTAAGTGCTCTCACTTGGGGTCTCACGAGCCATTACGATCACATGACAGTTGAGGCTGGAGTCAAATGAAGACATAGCTGGGCTGGACATCTAACGTGGCTTTTTGCTTGCATGATTGGCACCTCAGCAGGAATGGCTAGAACTGCTGGGGGCTGGCTGTCCTCATTCTCTGTCTCCACACAGTCTATCAGTATGGGTAGCCTGGGCTTCCACAGGGCACCGTGGTCTCAGGTAGTTGAACCTGACTTTCCCCTGTGTGAGCAACTCAAGAGACTCAAGAAGAAGCTAGAAAGTATCTATTTACCTAGCCTTGAAGGTATGCGGCATCACTTCTCTACATCCAATTGGTCAAAAGTAAGTCACAGGTCCCACCAGATTCAAAGGAGGGGATTATACAGGAGTGTAAATATTCACTGGAGCCCCATCTTTAGAGGCCAGGACCATAGCTCTTAATTACAATTATTTGTTGCTTATACTGTAAACTGTAGAGCTGAAGGTTTCAGTCCATTTTCAATGAGAGAAAACAATGCTACTGAAAATAAGCACAGAGGAAACCCTTTCCAAAATAATTGTCTTTTTCTACTAGAGAAATCTGCAGAGATGGCACTGTGTTGCCTCAAGATGATATTAGTGAGAGGAATTCCAAAAATGTCTTGAAAGATTCTAAGCCTCATTAGGTAAGATAAAAATTTGCATTTTTCTTCTTCCTCACTCTTTAGAACAAAGTTGAAAGTCTCCCTAGAATGCTGGCATTTTCCTGATTGAGTTCTTGTCCTAGCTCTGTTCATTTGCATTGACCAAGTCACACTACTTTTCAACATTTTCCATGTCCTTTAAAATTTATATTATTATTCTCTGTCATGGAGTCACTGGTAGAATCAAATGAGATTATGCACATGAAGCTATTTTGAAAACTAAAAGGCAAGGCACATCTTCCTTTTGGAACTTGCCATTGGTGGATTATTGGTGGGCTACTGGATTGATGTGTGTCTCCTCTACTGTGCTGTAAGTTCCATAATACCAGGGACCATCTAATGCACTACAGCATCCTCACTGCCTAACAGCATTGGGCCCCTAGGTAAGAAGACCATATGCTTTACTGTCCAAGCAAGAACACTTTCAAGAGTGAAAGGAAACTTTCTAAATAATTACATTATAAACCAACACATGTAAAAAGAACATATGTTCATGCTACCACAGTGGACACTCAATAAATATTTTGTTTAATATAAATATTATTTTTATAAAAGATTTTGTTTATTTTTAGAGAGAGAGGAAGGGAGGGAGAAAGAGAGGGTGAGAAACATCAATCAGTTGCCTCTCCCATGCACCCTGACCGGGGATGAAACCCTCAACCCAGGCACGTGCCCTGACTGGAAATCAAACCGGCAACCTTTTGCCTTGTGGAACAATGCCCAACCAACTGAGCCACACTGGTCAGGGATAAATATTATTTATGTAATTTATTTTTATTATTTATTTTCTCCTTTCTCATTATCAATCTCATCATTCTCCCTTATCCTATTCTTCCCTCCCTGTCACCCCATTTTATCTTTATTTCCAAAATAAAGAACTCAAATTGTATCAAGTCTGTAACAGCAGATTGATTCTTTCATTAGATTATCACTAATCTGAATGCTAAGCTACCTCCCAGGGATTAGAGTTATATTTTATTAATTCCAAATATAATTGTTTAGTGCCTACTACTTAATAAGCTTTGTCTCACATGAGCTAGGCAGCAGTGACCAAAATTAGCAAAATCCCTATCTTCAGAGAACTTAGCTTCTTGTGAAGTTAGACAATATACATACAAGTATTACAATCTTGGGTTGTTGTAAATTCTATGAAGAATATAAAATAGGGAGACTTGGGAGTCAGTGATGTGAATTTTAGAAAAGACAGTCTAGAGAAAGGAGACATTTAAGCCAAAATTTTGATGAATAAAAAGCCCAGGCATAGGAAGCGCTGGTATAAGTGCTTGAAGCAGAGAGAGCAGTAAATACAAAAGCCTGAAGGAGGATGAGCTGGTGAGTACACTGCAGAATGGAGAGGTCACAGTGCCAGGGCCTAGTAAGCAAGGTGGAGAGTGGTACAGCTGTGGCTGAAGAGCGCTGGCCTTGAGGTCAGATAGACGCACATCAGACCTGCTGACTCTCCTCATCCCCATGGCATGACCGAGGCACGTTATTTATATTGTCTGAACCAATATTTTAGGATTGATGTGAGTAAGGATTAAATAAGAAAAATAAACACAAGGGATCCTACACATAATAGATGCCATAGAAATAGAGGATGCTATAGTTACAAAATTACCTTGAGTTTCTTGAATGGATGCTCTTAAAATAATTCATAAATAGATGTAAGTCTAGACATAAAAATTATAACTAATATTATTTGTAAGATTTTTTTGTTTTTACCATTCCCTGATGGTCACTGAAAATTCATGTATGTGTCCAATCTGAATATAGATTGGGCAGAATAAAGATTGAGATAAGTCACTTATTATTTCTGAAGATCCTCTGGCATCCCAGGCCTGGTGTCCTTCACCTGTTTCCTAATCCCCTTGTCTCAGTGGCGCTTCCACATCACTATTAATTCCCCCACTAATGGAACCAGTGCGCAGGCACCAGGTTCCCTATCCCCTTTTTAACCCTCACCACAACCTACTCTACATCTTTCACAGAATAAAACACTGCTGCTTCTAAAGAAATCTCCACTAGTCATTCCCTGCTGAAAGGGATTAAGCTTTCTAGTTAGAACTTGGCCTTTTGCTTGTGCTGAGCTGCACCTGTTGTGCAGGTGCCATTCCAGCCACTCTTCACTGAAATGGACAGCGTATGAAGTCCTTTGTGCAGCTCTGCAGGTGCATTAATTACAGACTACCTGGATGCATCTAGAACACTTGGCAGTAGCAAAGCTGTAGTTAATGTTCTGTTAAACAATGTCTCCAATGGTGGGTATTTTGAGAATTATAAGAGGCCTTCAGATAATAGCTTAGTATAATCCAGGAGTCATTTGATCACCCCAATTGTATCCCTACTCAATTTTGTTGGAAAATAAATCTTTTTCTTTGATGATAAATCTTCAAAACTGATCCCAGGTATCAGCCTTGGAAAAAGGTATGAGAGAGTTCTATTTACTGCCATGAAAATAATTTCTAGTCAGGGAAATTTCATTAGCATTACTGAAATGTTGGCTCTTGCATGGATGTGCCCACAGTTCTTCTCTGGAGCCAGGAATCCCTAAGGCATTTTCTTACTTTGATTTCAAATGTGGAAAAACTCAGTACTGCCAAAGACTGCATTTTTTTAAAAAGATGAATCTGAGTGGATTTTTTCACCAAGTGCATAAGAAACTGAAGCAATTTAAATGACCTGTGTTGAAAATTAAAAAGCACTCATGTGGAAGAATAAGCCTGTGGATATCTCATTTGAAAAAAAATAAAGGTAATTAAGTCATTCTTTTTTCAGTTAGTCCAAGGAAAACCCACTAAGATGAATCCCAGTTTACCAGCTCATTAGGTAAAAATACATAAAGGTGGAAGGATTATCTCAGCTTCCTTGAGACCAGGGTAAGGGAACAAACCAATCAATATACAGAGATGGGTCTGGTACCTGTCCCTCCAACCCCCCTTGGACAATACCATCTCTGCCTAGGGATAGCTTATTTTCCTAGCCTTATTTTTATTTAGCTAAGAATGGCTTTTAAGTGATTCCTTGGCTCATGGAGGAAGAGGCAGGTGACAGCAGGAGCTGGGGGTTTTCTTACCAGAAGGAAAAGAAACATAAAGAATAGCACTGTCATCATCACCAGTTCCAGAGAACGTGAGTTTGCCATTATGTGATGTCATTCATCTCGCACTGACAATAAAGAGTTATGAAGGAAGGACAGACAAAAGAAAGTTTTTGTGGCTGTTTTAGTAACTCCCACAGTTTCCTCATTGGGTCATTAGTGGTGAACAAAAACAGCAATATGAATATGAAGAAGGGTAAAGCAGAGAAAACAAGAAAGGAGTTATTTGTGAAGGGAAACAAGCACACCTGTGCCAATACTTACATTTTATACTCATTGAAGAGAAGACCCTTTTCTTGTCCCTCCATTGTCACTGAATCCAAAGGACATAGCCCAAGTCTCATGAGAAAGAAAAAAAAAAAGCTGCCTTCATCTCTCTCAGTTTATTTAAAATCCCATCACCAGGACTAGAAATAGCATAATGGTAGGTATTCCATTTCCCTCTGGACTCACAGAATCTCAAATATAAGGAAAACATTTTTCTTCAAGATAAACTTTTAAAGTGTCCGTCAAAAACCACAATCATATTCCCTAATCACGATCATCTATCTATACTGTGTGTCAGCCCCGGTCGAACTCTCTACTGCATCCCACGTGTACAACTTGCCACGAGCTACGGCCCCTGAGATCTCTCTTCAGCACTGGAGTGTACACTGAACCCACCACCTCTTCGGTCGTCCCATTATGGCACAAACAGACCTCCAGATTCTTACGCTTCGACCCTTGGAATCATTTTGGAGACACTGCTCCTCTTCTTCATGGAGAATTTAATTCCACTCACTATGATGAATATGTATTGGGCCCTAATAAGTGCATGAGCTACAAAGCTAAATAAAAGAACAATCCTACCTTCAAGAGACTCAGAATGTGGTGTGAAAGAAAGACACATATGCAAGTGACAGCACAAGTTGGACCAAAATCAGTTCGAGCGTAGACATAAAGAGTGAAATGACTGAGGAGTGGAGTTTCAACAGGCAGAATGTGAGGGAAAGCATGCGAAGCAACTGTGACAACATGAGCACAATCAAATATAGTGAGTGTATTCAAGGAAATGAAAGCGATCTGTACGCGGAATGGGTGGTGGAATGTGGTCCGAGTGGAGGCTGGAAAGCTGACTCATACCCTCTGTCTACCAGCACAGATCACCAGTTGTGATGCTTCCTGTACCCTGTATTCTTCAAAAATGTTTCTTGTATTCCTATTGCCAGAAGATTTTTCAGTCAGTTCATCTCTTCATGTTTGATCTGTTTTAATTAGACTATAAATCCTGAAGGGAAAAAAAGCATGTCTTCTATGTTTTTGTGTGTATTCCACATAAGAACAAGTATTGTATGCAAAAAGCAGTTTTTACTTCTTAGTGATTCCATGTTGCACTGGGCACACTCTTCCAGAGCCCATGTGTTTACAGGTCATTTTCTTCACCAGTAAAGATGCCAGGAGAGAAGTCAACATCACTAGTCACCAAGGTCGGGGCAGGGGAAGGAACCCAATTTTTTGCTAAATAGAAGAAGGCCTCGAAGATTGTAACATTCATGATTCCTTGATTATCGGAAAATGGGGGAAATATTAAAGTGCTAAGAAACTCCTACTGCCCATTGAGACAACCATCTCAAACCAGAAACAACAGATCATGAAGTCCAGTTTCAAGATCTACTAAAAATCATCAGCCTAAGATATTTTATTCCTTTTTTTATCTCCTCCTACAACAATATTTCACAGTTCAAGTTTGTCTTTACTTGTCCTTTTTACAATCTTTTTCACAATTTTAAATAATGTAACATGCATTCTGTGGAAGAGAAAAAAAAAGACAGGATAGCACCAGATTTACTCTGACCTTTTTAAGGTTCCAAATTTAGTTAGTTAGCCATTTCTATCCTCTTAGCTTTTCAGAAGCTCATGTGTTAGAGAAAACTAAAAATGGCATACCCCTCCACATCACCAGCATTTAAAAGGTTAAACGGTTTATTTTTATCCCACTAAGCAAAGAATTAAAACTCCAGTGTGTTCAGGCTTGCTATGACAAAGATCACAGCAAGAATCTAGAAATTTGTTCTTAACCCTTTCCATCTACAGCCCTCAGATCTCACTCTGGGTTCGGGGTGGGGGGGTGTTCTTCCCAGATTTTACAAACTGTTAAACTGTGACTCTCAAAATTGGTCACAAGGCAGCAGAGCTGCTACCTTTGTTCCCCAGAGTTGATCACCTCGGTCTTTAGGAGCCCAGAGTGCAGGATTCAAAGTCCCTGAAATGGGACTGTCACTGGCAATAAACGAACCCCACCCTCTTGGGCTGCTTCGGGAGCATATGACTTTTGTATATAGGGCAGTTTTCCCTCAAATGATCATTCTGATTCAGCTTGATGGACAGCTTCCTTTGTGATCAGAAATAACTGTTTTCGGCGATATTGAGTGAAGCAAGAACCAGACTCACAAACCTTTCATGTAAAGAGGCACAAGGGCATACATAACAAAAGCTGGGGAAGCACCTACTATACCATCTATAAAGTGTATGCTTTACTTCTCTCTCTCTCCCCCCTCTCTCTTTCTCAGATTACTTCAACAATTGCCTTTCTAAATTCACCAGACTGGGGCACACATGCAAAAAGTGAAAATCCCAACCATAGATGGTGGAGGCTTTGTCTTGTCACCTGTGAATTAGGCGTGTGTGAGACTTCTGGTTCAAGAGAAGTGAAGTCACCAAGAAGCACGCCTCAGCAAAGCAAGGGAGCATCCAGCCACTTCGCAGCTTTGATTCTTCCCCTCCTCGGGACTACTCTTGATTTTCAACCAATATAGCCATGGCTTGTCTTTTCTTACCCATTTCAAAACCTGCTTTGAGAATACATAAATGGGTGGCATAATTTCCAAGCACAAGAAAAGTGAACTACCCACTCTCACAAAACAAAGCAAGCCCACTGGGCTGTTAAAAAATGAAAGAATTAAAAATGGAGGTTTTTGTTTCCAATAGGAGAAGGCTGGCTTTGGCCTTCAGAAGCACAGTTGAAGCTTTTGTGACCTACACTCTGAGAGCTGACCTGGAAAGCACATGTAGGAGGTGTGATGAAAACACAGGTCTTACATAAAGAAAGTCACTGCTTATGCAAAACTGATGCTTTCTGGGGTCCTAAAACTACACCTCTATTCTCAGAAAACGAAAATGTAAGTGATAATAATGCGTTACATTCCTTGAATGTATCAGCCTTAACAAAACCACACTAGCCTAGGTTTTAAAATGTATTTGCTCTCTTCAAGGGATTTTCCTGCATAATATAAAAGTTCTCCTTTTTGCCACCTTTAGAGCACAAGAATGATGAGAACACAGGGGAGTCAAATCTTATGTGAAGTTAAATTCTAAATTCAGCATGCAAGGTAAAGAAAATTACATAGTCAAAATTACCCTTCAAAATTCCTCAATTATCCATAAAGTAGAGTATGCATATTTTTGTATATACAACATTATACAGTAATTTTTATTCTTGCTAAATTGTGGGAACTTCCACGCTGGATTAATGCAAGGAATAAAAGGAAAATCTACACAGTTCTCTGGGCATTCAAAATAGGGAAGGTAGAAAAAGATAGAGAATTATAAATCTTTCATTTGCTTGCATGGTCGTTTCAGTCTCTGTTAATACTTAGCCTCAATAACCTTAATACATGTTAATAGAAAATTTTTTTTTGGTGAGCATTAAATAAAATTCATCGAGTCAAGTCATACCCCCAAAATTGCATATGTAAGCTTGATGTGATTCTCCTGTAATCAGTTGTGATTTTTCAATCCTAATCATTTTATAAATGCATCCGAATCCATTAGGTTATCTGATCCTTATTAGGTCACAGGGACAGGTATGAACATTCCTTATTGTAGATGAGAAGATAATCTGGAGTTTAAGCCACTTGTTCAAGGTCACTCTGATCATGAGGGACAGACAAGGAATTCAAAGCAGATCATCTCCTCTCCAGTGCAATGTTTCTTCCAAAGGACCCCTCTATTCTGAAGGCACTTGACACAGAAATGGTGCACCTTTACTTGGGGGACTGTAAAATATGAAAAAAGAAATGGAAAGAGGAAGGAAGGAAAAGCATAGCTCACTGTGATCACTTACTTTGAAATTCACTTTGAGTGAAATTCACTTTGAGTGAAATTCACTTTGAGTGAGATTTGTGAATAAAAAAAAGATGGTTTTTAAAGAAGTTATGGATATTTTCTGAGAACTCTAGGAAAAAAGAGGAAATAAAATCCTAGTAATCTGGCAATGTCGGGAGCTTCTGTTACCTAGAAAGATTTACCCTGACACTAACCACAGCTAAAACACAAATTTTTGCCCTCACCCTAAATACTGCAGAAAATATATCAAGGTGGAAGAATAAAAAAGAGGAGGAAGAGAAGAAAAACACAGTGATATACTTTCAGGAGTCATTTCCTTAGACTGGAGCTCACTTAAATCACTCTCTCCACTCAAGTCTTCTCTAACCCAACCCCCACACACATATGAAATAACCATCCACATTTGGGTTAAGTAAGTGTGGAGAAAACGGTATTCTACTTTTGGATTATTGAATAAAAGCAATAAAAATGATGTTTCTCATTCTCATTCCCATAGTAAAATGGAAAAATTAGTTGTACCCCAAAAGTTTTTGGAATAATAGGACAAAACTATGTTTTGATTTTTAAAAATGAGATAAATATTTTATCACCCAAATAAAATATATTTTAATGACTATTAACCTGGACTTGAAAAGATCTGTTGACTCTCACAAGTAAATGTTAACCATTTATATTTGTAAGGAAGTGAAGAACGTGTTTCTTTATCTGAGTGCTGGAATTCTCATTGACAAGCAATTTGGAGAAAGGAAACATAAACGTATTTGGTGAAAGTAGAACAGAGAAAGGGCAACCAGCAAGAGGAGGCCAAGGCAGAGAATTCTTAGGGAAGTGGTCAGTGAAAATTCTACTGTGGTGAACCTTTAAGAGTTTAAAGAATTTTCTAAGAATTTAAGAACATTTTAGGTGCAAAACTGTCTTCTTCCTGAAAAGCCCTCACCACACCACATCTGACAGATCAGGTAGGCCGGCAGGTGTGCAAATGGTGACCTGTGATGTTCAGTTCCTACCTGTTTGTGCAGCACTGGACAGGATGCCAAAACCTCAGTGTTCTCAGTTTTCTCAGGGGTAAAGTGAAGATATAGTACCCATTTTACTATATGTTATCGGAAAAATTACATGTATAAATACCTACAGTAGTGCATCCCATACATGTTACTACCTTGAAAACAGAAAGTTCTATAATGCTCAATTACGTCATCATTTTATTTCCTCTCTGTAACTTAAAGATCTTCACCATCTCCCCATTCCACTGTGTGTATACGTGTGCAGTGTGTGTGTATTAGGTATAAAGTCTGTTACCTCTATGAACGTTTTGTACAGAAAAGTTTTGGGTTGAAATCAGTAAGAGCTGAGTTTCTCATCACAGTTTTCCAAGTGCAGGATAAAGGAACTAGAGACACAGGGGCAATAATCAGCGCCCATTGCTTCGTTTAATCAGGAAATATTAAGTGAATGCTCCTTATTCTAGTGAGGAGGCAGAACAGTGAACAAAACCACAAATTTCCTTTCCCCACACAGCGTAGGTTCTAGTAGGTAAGAAAGAGCAATAAATCAAAATGCAAAATAATGTCAGGCAATACTGAGAGAGAGAGAGAGAACATTTTGAAAGAAAATCAGAGAAAAATGACATATTATAAATCATGGAACAATGATAAGTATTTTCATTCCACAGACTTCTCACCTGAAAGGGAGAACAGTCAGAAGACAATGGAACAATGTTTCTAAAATGCTAAGAGAAAACGACTGTCACTTCAGATTCTTTATCACAAAATAACCTTCAAAAATAAGGGTGACTAATCTGAGAAGGCTCTGTACTGTATGACTCCAATTATATGACATTCTGGAAAAGGCAAAACTTGGATGCAATAACAACGATCAGTGGTTGCTGGGGGTGGTAGTGAAGAGATGACTAGGCAGAACGCAGAGGACCTTTAGTAAAGTTAAGATACACTGTTTGATACCATAATGATGGGCATCTGTTGTTACACATTTGTTCCAACCATTTTGTGTACAACACCCAGATTGAACCCATAGATAAATATGAACTTTGGATGATTATGATGTGTCAATGTAGAATCATCCTTGGTAAGATGTAAGGATGTCATACATGATACCTAACAATGATATTTTTATCTCATTTGATTTTTTAACAACCTTAATAAATTAGAGACTTACATTCCTGGGGGTGGTAGGAGGCGAAGCATACTCCCAGCTCTTAGTAAAGTATCAGGCCATAGTATGCACTTAATAATTATGTTCAATGTACTGATTAATTCTAATTTAAAAAATACACAATGAAAGCCAGAATGGTTACAGAATTTTTATAAGGCCTAAGAGGCCAAAAAAACAGAGGCAGTCTTGAACACAGTCTTCTGATTTTTATACTAATTAGCTTTCCACTGTTCCAAACTACCCTGGGATAACATAAGACTGGCTGGGGCAGTGAGTTATCCTAAAGGAACCAGCTTAACTTCATAGGCTATTCCTAAGTACTTCTTCCACTATTGATCTAAAGGAAAGTACAAGGCGCATGAAAGACTGGGGATGATGGGGAGGGTAAAATTCAATAAATGATCTAACATAGCCATACCCTAGAGCAGTGGCTTCTTAAAACTTTTGGACTGTCATGTACTAATAGATATGCATTGTCTTAATCACCTCAGACTGTTATAACAAATGTCAGAGACTGAGTGACTTAACGAACACACATTTATTAGGGCTTCAACATATGAATTTTAGGGAACACAAAAATTCCGTCTATGGCATACACCACACTCAGCATTTATAGACACACAGACACAACACACACAATGAAACAAGTTTAATGAACCAATACTTGTCCTCACTGATATATATTTGCTCTTACTTATAAGGAAGAAACACTGATATTTTCTAGCCTACTCTATTATTGTTTATACTGGTAGCAACTAATTAATGTGATTTCACAACTCTAGCAGAGAGCAATCTAAAGTGAATAACATTTTTGTTGAACAATTAATTCCCCCTGCTATTTTTTCTCTTCTGCTTTCCAAGTTGAAGGCAGTGGTCTCAACAGTTTTTTACAGGTTATGAGAGAGCTCATAATCACAGTCATATTAATGCAGCCACCCTCCATTTATAAAATGCTTTATACTCTTCTAAATGTTGGTTCCTGCTTTCTTTCCTAGGCCACATGGCCAGCCCGGTGGTTTAGGCAGAGAAATGCATTATTCACATTTTATAGCTTAGGAAATGAAGGTTAAAAGAAATTAAATACCTTGACCAAAGTCATGGAGTCAATTGGCAGCACATCTGTAACTGGTGGCTGTTCTGCCTCCAAACCAGTACTCTTAGCTGTACCTATTGCCCAAAACCAAAACATAAGAGAGATTTACTGAATTCTATCTATCGCATTTCTGGGAGACCCAAAATGAAGGAAATATATAAGGTAACACAAAGGGGAAAAAAGGAACCTGGGTGGAACTCAAAGGAATGGAGAGAGACATTCGAGAAGCAAGTAAATGCTAACTGTTCTATGGACAAAGAGATAATATTAACATATATGTGTATGTATACATATAAAGTAGGATAGCTTATCACTGAGAACATTTAAAACAATAAGTCCTTATCCTTACTTGCTACCTAATTTATGTGGAACTAGCATGCAGACCTACAATTGATGTCTTTGTATTAATTATCAAGTTAATAGAGGTCTGGTTTCCAACAATAAAACATGAAAAAGAAAAGGTTATTCAAAAATAATGTTACCTTTGTTCAAAATCATGCCTTCATTCTCCTCAGTATCACGAGAAATATTCTCTCAGGAAATTAAAAATCACCCACCATCGTGTGCCATCCTACAACCCTACGTGTGGCTCTCTGTTACAGTTACAGAAGCACTGGAGATTGGAGGACAAAGGCTTAACTGTCTTCAGAGACAAATTTATTACCTGTAAAAACATAGGCTATCTCCTGTTATTCATATCACCTTTCAGACCCTAGGTAAAATAGATGGTGATAACAAAATAAGCCTCTATTTAAATTGAATAATAGTAGAAAGTTAACAAGTACTGGTTCCAGATTAAAAAAAAAACAAAAAAACGAAAACAAAGAGAAGCACATGTGATTTCCTTACACCACTGTCTAATGTTTTTGGAAAACTCACACACAACAGTGATCTACCCTAGGAGCTTTCTACGTTGCCAGCCTTGGCAAAGCAGCTTCTCTATAAGATTTATCAAGTATAAAGTTGGACTGCTTCTGTAAAAAATGAACTAGTCTGGAAATGCAATAATACCAATCATAAAGTTATTTCAAGGAAGGTTTTAAGAATGTGTCTTGGAAGCCAATGGATGGGTCAGAACTTGGGAGCTACCAGGAAAAAATATTGAATTAACAACAGTAGGAAACAGCTTCAAGGTGATTTGAGGACAGCACTTTGGAACTGATTTTAAACAATGAAAACCAAATTCAGTGTCTCCATATGGAAAAAAAGATTTAATTGGAAAAGCACTTAACATTGTGTGCTATATTATAAGAGTTCTTTTGTCGCACAGTTTTTATTATTTTTAACTAATCTCTTCATATAATCTTGCTCTGTGTTTTCCCTAACTACAGACAAGAAGACTCTGTTATTTCAGCTTACTCAGGGGCTCTTAGATTGTTCATTGACATCATACCACATCTTACCACAGCTGTTGGCAACGTCCTGCCCAAAATAAACAGATTTCATTTCTTCAGTATAGAGTTTAACTAATTTATTTTACCAGGGGACCCAAATGTCCTTTTAAAAACCTGAAAGGTTTTAAATCTAAGATACATGAGTATGCCAGTCCCTAACATATTTTTGTAGGGTTAGGAAAGGGGCATGAATAGCTATAATACTATTTACAGATATAAGCTAGATTTTTGAAACTAATGAATATTCTACATTCCACATTCAATTTCTAACTTTCCACCATAAAAACTATTACACCAACTGGAAACTGAAGAGTTCTCATTCTCTGCCCACGGGCTTGGCTTCGGTCAGGCTCCCTGCCTGTTTCCAGAGCAACTATAGTGCATCGCCCTGTTGCCTGATTGGTTCAAAGCTGGACAGCTAATTCAACAGGGCCAATCAAAGGGATTATTGCTGGAATGTGAGGAACAGGGCATTCTTTTCTTTTCCTGAAATAGAAGATACTAAAGATCAAGTACTCCTAGAGTTGACAGACTGGTACCACCTTTACCAACGCATGGAGGCAGCCTATCTAAGAAGAAAGTCAACCTGGAAAACACAAAGGCAGGAACAGAAGGAGCCATGCCCTAGTAATAGCAGTTCACCCCTGAATCCAGCTGTGCTTCAGTTGGATATGAAATTTGACTTTTACTTTTACATGCCCTGGGTTTCTGGCACTTGCAAACAAAATGGCTCTGGAAAATGTTACAGATAGCGGAAAAACAGATTAAGTGTTGTCATTTATGTTATGGTATATGCATAGAAAGTTACTTAAAGCAAAAATGTCAAGTTGTTCTTTTTGCCCCTAGCCTCCCATTGCATTCTTTCCTTCCAGGCCTTCTATCAGCCCCATGCCACTGCCCTCATCCAACTCTCTGTGCTTCTGTCTCCCCTTTCCAGAATCCAAACCTGCTCACAAGCAGAGCACGGGTAGAAATCAGTTACATTTTAATGTAAATGTACTCACTTAACAACTCTCTTAGGACTATTAGAGTCATATTAGAGGTTTTCATGTTACCCTATTTTATATCTGCTGACACCCACCACTCAGTCTCCAAAGCTAAAAATCCCAAGTCACATTTCACACTGTTTCTTCATCATCGCCAACCACTCTAACATCAAGTCTTATTTTTAATTCTTTTGTATTTCTTTAACATTTGCCCCTTATCTGATTCAATTCCTTATTATTTTAACCCTAGATAAGTCCAGCCAACTCTTACCTAATCTCCCTGCTAGGTCCCTTCTAAGTCATCCTATGGTCAAAATAATATTTCACAATTACCATTTTCATCAGGTCGTTTAACACTGATTTCACCTTCTCAGTTACATGAGCCTAAAACCTGGATAAAATATCCATTCTACTTTCCTTATTCTTGATATTAAGCTGATCACCAAGTCCTATCAAGTCTACCTCCATTGTGTTATCTCTAACTATCTTTCTTGAGGGCTAAAATATGAGTACATAGTTTTTAAAAGAAAGGTATACAACTTATCCTTAGTCATATAAAGTCATATTCAGCTTCATTAAGAATGAAAATGCACATTAAATGACCCTATTCAGATCTGCTAGGATGTCTATTATTTTAAAAGCGGTGACAAAGGTGGAGAAAAATTGGAGCTGTTTTCTGTGGCTTGTGCAGATGTAAACTGGTGGAAGGTAGTTTGGTTATTCCTCAAAGAGCTAAAGATAGTATTTACCATATGACCCAGCAGTTTCACTCCTAGGTATACAGATAGCCAAAAGGATGGAAAATGGATTCAAACAGCTATTTGTATACAAGGTGCATTGCAATATTCACAATAGCCAAGAGGTAGAAGCAACCCAAGTGTACATCAACAAATGAACGGATAAACAAAATGTGGTATATACATACAGTGGGATATTATTGAGCCATAAAAGGAATGAAGATCTGATATATTCTACAACACAGATGAACCCTGAAAACATGCTAAATGAAATAAACCAGTCACAAAATGAGAACTATATCCATTTACATGAAATATCTAGCATAAGCAAATTTATAGACAGAAAGTAGATTAGATTGTTTATCTGAGAAAATCTTTAGCCTCTCCCTTACTTTTGAAGGATAATTTCACAGGGTACAGAATTATAGGTTGATAGGGTTTTTTTCTCTCAACACTTCAAATATTTCACTCCACCCTCTTACTGCTTGCATAATTTCTTAGAGAAGTCAGATGTAATTTTTATCTTTGCTCTTCTGGAGGTAAGGTGTTTTTTTTTTTCTCCCGGTGACTTTTTTTCTTTATTTTTGATTTTCTGTAGTTTGAAAATGATATGCCTAGGTGTAGTTTTGGGGGGGTATTTTTGGCATTTATCCTTTTTAGTGTTCTCTAAATTTCCTGGATCTGTGATTTGGTGTCTGACATCAATTTCAGAAAATTCTCAGTCATTATTGTTTCAAATATTTAATCTGTTCCTTTCTTCTCATTCTGGTATTTTCAGAATATGTATCTTTTGTAGTGGTTCCACTGTCCTTGGACATTCTTTTCTGTTTTATTTTTCAGTCTTTGTTCTCTTTGCTTTGCAGTTTTGGAAGATTCTATTGATAGAGCCTCAAGATCAAAGATTCTTTCTTCATTCAAGTTCAGTCTACTGATGATCTCATCAAAGGTATTTTCATTCCTATTACAGTGTTTTCGATCTCTAGCATATCTTTACGTTTTTTTTTAAAGTTTCACATCTCTGCTTACATTGTTCATCTGTTCTTAAATGCTGTCTACTTTACCCATAGAGCTCTTAGCATATTATTCATAGTTGTTTTAAATTTCAGGTCTCATAATTCCAACATTCTTGTCATGCCTGGTTCTGAGGCTTGTTCTGTCTCTGAAAATTGTGTTTTTTGCCTCTTAGTATGCCTACTAATCTTTTCTCGGTAGCTGGATATTACATACCAGGTAAAAGGAACTGCTTTATATAGGCCTTTAGTAATATGATGGTATGGTGTAGGGAGGGAAAGCATTCTACAGTCATATGACTAGGTCTCAGTCTTATAGTGAGTTTATTTCTCTCGACTGTGAACTTAAGTGTTTTTCAGTTTTCTCCCCCACCATCCCACCCCACTTGGGTGGGACAGATGGCTACAGCTTTCTGGAGTTGGGTATTTTTCCTTCTCCTCGGTCAGTGAAGCTCTGATAATACTCCATCAGACTAGGCTCTGGTTAATTCGTTTCTCTTAAGGACAGACCTTGTTAACAGCGCTCAGGCATGTTTTTCTTTTTTGTTAGAGAGAGGGGAAGGGAGGGAGAGAGAGAGAGACAGAAACACCAATGTATGGTTGCCTGTCACATGTCCTCCACTGGGGACCTGGCCCTGCAACCCAGGCATGTGCCCTGACCGGTAATCAAACCAGCTACCCTTTGGTTCTCAGCCCGTGCTCAATCCACTGAGCTACACCAGCCAGGGATCAGGCATATTTTTAAATAGTTCCTTCTCCCCTCCCCCCGCTGGAAGCACAAGGAGATTTTTCTCCAATATTTACTGTGAGACCCTGGTTGAGCTCTTGGAGATAAAACTTACAAGAGTGTGGGAGGCCCCTGTTAACTGGATTCTCCCAAAGATTTTATTTCTCAGACTTATCCATGCTGAGCTCCCAGCAATTCATCAAGTGCAATTCAAGTTTTCCTATTTCAGGAGTGGTTCCCATAGTTATTTCCACTAGTGAATCTCTGCTCTGGTGGGAGCAACGATTTGCTCTCTACCTCACTTCTCTTGCAGATTCAGGAAGCATTGTTGATTTTTAAGTCTCTTCAGATTTTTTACTTACTAGATGGAATAGCAGCTTCTAAGCTCCTCATGTGTGGAACCAGAAACCCAAACATTCTTGATTCAAAGCATCTTTAATTACTCAGTAATTTTTTATGGCATGCCTAAACCAAAAGTAATGCCTCACAGTTTTGTTTGAGTAGTTAAGCCCAAACAACTTTTTAAATATTTATATTCTAACATTTTAACAGCAATTGGAAAATAAACAATATACATCAATTGAAATCAAAGTTAATATTTTTATTTTATTCTTAAATAACCACAACTATTTAGCAAGAGGATATGTATACCTATTGGGTACTGCACAACTTCTCAAATCTTAAAATCAGATTGAACTTTACTTCCCTCATTTTGTATTTCTCATTGACTTCCACGTGGTATTTGCTTTCTTTGTAGCAATCACCAGAAACCTAACTTTGTCAAGATATGACATCACCAAAAGGAGTATAGCATAGCCTAATGTTGAAATAGATTTACCTAAAGCTAATTGTTTGTGCAGTCTGACAAATGTAAAATACTATTCGTGTTTCTCTCAAGAATTTAAATTACCCCACAATCCCTGGGGACTGACAAACAATACATCCACCCAGAGTCACATGCAGCTGCGAAGAGTTGAGAGGAATATCACCATATCTTCCCAGGAGATGACTTTTAGTATGTGTTGCTAAGTAAGTAATGTGGGGAGAAAATCATATTAACCAAAGGAGGCATAAATATGACTATAGGTATATCCTTCTTATACTTGAAAAGAAGACACTATAAAATTATTTCTAATATTTACTATAGGCACAGGAAGATAATAGAGTGGAGGAGTCTGACATAAAATCTAGGCTTTTCTAAATATAACTTGTTTTTCAGATTTGACAAATATTATACATGTTTTACATAATTTTAAAACAATCTTTGAAAGCAAGTTCTAAAAATAGAAAGCTAAATGAAGCAAATGAACTTAACTGCATATTGATTTTGTGGCATAACCACACAGACAGTAACTATTTCATGTGATTTTAAAATACAAGAATTAAAAAATAGTGTGAAATTCTTCAATCGTATTAAAAACTACAAAAACCTGTCAAACTATTGTCAGTTATCTCCTACCATTGGTGGAAGTGTTTACGCTGTTACTCTGAAACTACTCTTCCTGTGCTATTGATTAGAACAGTGTTGTTGTTATTGTTGAGAACTGGGGTTCTCAGGTAAATAAATGACTGGGAAAGTGGACAAAGATGTAAGCTACATGAGAGTAAGAAAAAGAATCCTAGTTGAGTTGGAAGAACCAATATAAGTTCATGATATATTTTTTCTTAAAATATATTTAACTCTACCACCAAAACAGCACCAAGCACCAATCCTGCCCTACAGGGAAAGCCAGTGTAACGCCGTAACTAGTCACTCCTTTTCACTTTAGTCTAGTTAAGTGTCCCCTGGAACCACCTGGGAAACAAGTCAACTGATGAATTTTCTCATTTTATACAATTAATCCATTTCAGCATACCCACTTCTATTGGTCTTTTTACCTTTCTCAATCCTCAGACAAGAGAATTCCAGCATCTCAATGTCATTACCGTAGGCTGTTTTTTCCCCAAGCCTCAAGTAACCATCCCAGCAGTGCCTCAGGATTGGTTCCAGGTATACTTGTTACAACATTAAGTCCTCAGTCATGGAAAGATGCCCCATAGCAATATGCCCTCACTTATCCAGTTTTATATTCTTTCTCTCAGATTCAGCATTTTAAGGTCCATTCCAAGATATTTCACCATGGGCTCTGCCAGTATCTATTAGACAGGTCCTGTAGATCCTTGGATGACTGAGCCCATTCTCCCCATAATTCCCAATAATTCCCAATTGGCTATGCTAAGGTCTGATCTTAGCCATTGGTTTAGAGTAATTGGATGTAAGGATAGATAAAAGAGCAAGTGTCATCTTATGAGGCTACTGCTACTTTCCATGATATCTAAGCAAAAAGAAGTTTCTACTTTATAGAAATGGGGAGGGAGTAAGTGAGTCAATTCTATTGGTCCAAAAGGGGAACCTAGGAGTTGGAGGCTGTCAAGTACATGCCCCCAAATATCTCTGTCTTTTCTAGTTTCTCACCCTTTCCCTAAGGATCTTGCTTTTACTATGGAAGACTTTGTTAGAGCTATGACTATACCTTCTTTCTAATGTCATTAATCTCACAGTCAGGACCTGTGCTTAATTTTCAGTACTATCTGCCCTCTTGGTTCAGAAGGTGAGATTCTCTTTAAGTGCTACCCCAGGGGCCTTCTGTCTCTCACACGGCACCTTGATAGTTGGCTGAACTGAACCAATAATTTTCTTTCTTTGGAACTTAACAAAAAGTAAACAAATTTGCAATTTTTATAATTATTACAGGGAGAAATTGTATAAGAAGACATCTCCTCCAACTATTCCCAAAACGATCTTAGGTGAGAGTCTTGGCAATTGTGATGCTGCAGCATACGGGGCACTATCATCAGCCCACTTCCAACAGAAATGTGTCATCGATGCTACCCAGTCAACAGTTCCCCAATTAGAGAACCCCACTCCCAGTTTCAACTGCTTTGGTTCATGTTCCCCCAGAGGCAGACACTGATAGAAGAATTCAATGCAAGTAGGTCATCTGCTGTGATCCTAAGATGTGTGAGCAGAGCAGGGTTGTAAGTCAAGAAAGAGAAGGAAGTATGTATCATCAAGCATCTATCATGCTCGTCAATTACAACTGGGAGCATTATAGATTCCATAGGGAATCATAAAATTGATCTAGAATACATGCCTCAGAGTATTTCCACCCAAAGGGCAAGGGTTCTGTCCTTCATTGGATGAGGGCTGCATGGAAAAAAAAGGAAGTACATAAACTTCCTAGCCTTGCCATTCTACCCAGAGAAAGCCCCAAAGCAAAGAGGTACAGAGGCTGGCAGTAGGAAGCCACCAATTGTAAACTGAATCTGTAAGGGAATAGGATTATGAATGGGGCATTTTTAGGTTCATTTTTTTGCTCATCTACAACTCTGTTTCAGTTCTTTTTCACTGTAGTGGCACTGCTGAGGCTGTTTTCTCTGTAAGCAGGACTCTCCTCTTTACCCCACCCCCAACTCCATACCTGTTTGAATCTATTGAAATCCTCCCTGGGTTTCAAGGTCTAACTGAACTATCAAGTCTTCCCTCGTCACCTCCGTTGAAATTAATTCATTCGTTCCCTACTTCACCATACCTGTTACCATAGCACTTTGTTTATATCTCCATCTCAGCACTTTGTACAGTAATAGAGTTATTTGGAAAACATCTATCTTGCTCACTAGATTTGAATTATTTGAGGGCAAGAACCAAACCATACTGGCATTTCAAAATGTCATAAAACCCAAAAAATGCTTTATATATAATTTTGTTTAATAATAAACTATTAAATTATTCTATTCATTTACCAAGTATTTATTGAGTGCCTACCAAGTAAGAGGTTTAGTGGTAACTACTTGGGATATAATAGAGCCAGAAAGGCATGGAAGCTTTCTCCCTCCCCTCCACCAAAATTTTTCATTTTTTCCAATTAACTATTGGAAACTATTTTTTTTTTTGCTAAGGTATGAATTACTTCTGTTTGTTTGTTTTTTTGACTCCTACCTGCATCATCCTCCCTCATATAACTGTAACAACAGATAATATATATTACACACTTACTCCAGTCCAGATCATGTTGCTTATTTCAACTCATTTAATCTTCAGGTTTGAATAAATAATTACATTTTATAAATCTGGTAACTGATATACAAGAGATGAGTAATTTGCATGAAAGTAGAGAGTTCACAAGTGGAGGGAGAAGGAAAGAGCTTTATACTATCTTTGTGATTTTTATTCTTACTACTCAAAATGCCCTCTCCAAGCATGGTATACTCATGTACACTGAAAATACCAACTGAAATGCCCTCCTACTTTCATCCATTCAAAACCCTCGAACTAGTAACTGTATAATTGTATCCCTCCTCAACACTGTGTTTTTGTTTTTGGAGATAATATCAAAATTTGGTTTTCTCTATTTTGAATTATAAAAAAGATTTTTACCAGTGATAACAGTTTCATATTAAGAAATTCATTTTCTTCCTCATAATCTTTCTTTGATGTTCTGTATCTCTATGTAATAAACATTTAAACTTCTCTTTGAAATACTGGCAGAAAAAAAATATTAGCAAAATCACAGTGTGTGGCCTCTTTCTTCTCTTCAGAAAAATTTGGTTTAGATAGTTTACTATTCTTCTTATGTTACCCACAATGTTGGCTCTCAGTTCTTGAGTCAGGCAAAGAAAGAGTTTGAGAGCTAAGAACTCTAGTGCTAAGGGAAGTTTATTTAGCAAGCAAAGTGAAAGTACACTCAACACGAGGAATCAAGCTGGCTGATCAGAGAGCTTCCTTGGCCTTTTAGAAAGAAAGTCACAGAGGCAGAAGAAGTGAGCCAGCTGGACTGCATGGACTCAGGAAACAAGTTATAGAAGAAAAAGAAAGGTCCTTAGGAACAGGTTCAGGGGGTTAGCCCAGGATGAGCTGCTGCCGCCTGCTGCTCTACTAGTTGCAAGTCTCATGGGGACTCTCAGAGTTTAGGAGAAAGACAGTAAAGATACACACCTCAGAAAAGAAGAGACAGGTACGCTCTTGAGTGAGAGCACTCATGGGATTTTTTGTCTTAAGGGTTTTTATCTGTTTTCTAAAGGCAGAAATTTTAGGGGAGGTCTCAGGAGAGGATCTCAATAGAATATTCATCAGCTTTCCAAGTATATCCTTTAACCCTTTCAGTACGGGTGCCAGATATATCCGGCACCCATCTGATGACCTGTGTGGATGAGCGCCGGATATATCCGGCACCCATCTGTATATAATTTTTATAAATTTTACTTATATAATTGATAGACTTTAATATAACTATCTCTTAATATTAAAGTTACAAACAACACTTGGAAAAAAGCATTGTTTTATTAAGCATAGATCTTATATAAGGTTAGGAAAGTCTTCACACAAAGGAGGACTGACCATGTGCTATGTGCACGTTTTCGGCGCGGCACCTTGTACAGCGGGAGTGTCGCAGCGGAAAGAGCGCTCGTACCAAAAGGGTTAATAAGCTGATTCATCAAAAGGAGCATACAGGGTCAGGGTTGTGGTCTCTACTGCCCGGTCAGCACTAAGGTAGGAGGTCATTGGTCATTGCATTTGGTCCTGAGGCTAGCCATGGCATCATTTTCTCTGGCTGTACTGCTTTTTTTGGACCTGGAGCTGAAACACAACTGAGGCCTAGATGTTATCTCTAGTTTCATCAAAATTCTAACTCTGTGGTCAACAGACCTGAGGCTTTGTTTCTAAAATTATTTGATGCTGGTCAGAATCTCATTTTCCTGAGGGCTTAATGCTTAAGGGAGTGGTCATGCAAAGGAGAATGAAGCAGGAGAGTAAGGGTGCTGGATTAGGCCAGTTTGAATCAGCTGTCTCAGTTTTTTCATTCCACTTGCCAAGGAATTTCCGTAGCTTCTTACTATGCTGACTCACTTAAATTAAACAGCAGGGTATTATAGTAAGATTAAAGAAAGGCTGAAAATGTTAGTAAAATAAAAACTGTATATTGCAGTAATTCCCTAGGCCTTCTCTTTCACTCAGCACTCACTCACTCACTCACCCAGAGAAACTTCCAGTCCTGCAAACTGCACTCATGAGAGAGAAGGGAGAGAGGAACATTGATGTGTGAGAGAAACATCAGTTGATTGCTTCTCATATGCATTGTACGTGCCTGGTCCAGGGATGAAATCCAAAACAAAGGTGATCACAGTAAAATGAAGGACACTGATATATTGAAGAAATGATTTAAGAACTAAAAAGAAGGCTTATAACCAAGGACAGGCAGAAGAAACCCCTTCACCACAATGAGACTGGTAAGGGGTGCAGAGGAGGCACAAGAGGGCTGGTGGGGCTTCCACAGGTGGCAGCTGAAGTTCCAGAGGGATATTTCAGTGGACAGGGGGTTCTCTCTGAGAAGTGTGAGGTCTAAACCTGAGGCTGGGCTCCCCAGCCTACAGCACCAGAACTGGAAAGGAACCCAGATAATATCCAGCTATGAAAAGCAGCAGGATTTCTGTCTGTCAGGGAGAGATGGCTGGAGATGCAGAGAGCCTCTTAAAGGGCCAACACACAAAATTTCATTTGCAGCCACTTACCCTGAGCTCCAGCAGAGGAAGGGTAACATGGACTAGAGACACTTGAGGAGAGTCTGTTGTTGGTGGCCCTAAGGAGAGAACTGAAGGAACAGCCACCAGGTCCCTGTATTGAATGAAGCATTCCCCATACTGCAGAAGTCATCTTTCTCAGGCAGAGTACTCCTCTCCAAGTGACATCAGCCTAAGCAGAAACAATAGCCCTGTCCACAGAAATTACTCTGCCCCATCCTGTGGTGCTTAAACTGGGCAGCAGATTGAAGCTTAAGACTATATTATTGGTTAGTGTAATGACTAAGGTGGAAAATATAAAGAAGCAGCCAAAATGGACTGACAAAAGCAAACCCCAAATGAAATAACAAGAGAATTCTCTGGAGTAAAAACTAGATGAGATGGAGGCAAACAATTTATCAGATGGAGACATTAGAATACTGATTATAAGGATACTCAAAAGCATGAAAAAAGACATGGAAACCATTTAAAAAGCCAATCAGAAGTGAAGAACGCAATATCTGAAGTTAATAATATACTGGAAGAAATAAACAGTAGGTTAGACGAAGCAGAGGATTGAATCAGTGTTTTGGAAGACAAGGTAAAAGAAATCACCCACACAGAACAGCAAAAAGTAAAAATAATTTTTTTTTAAATAAGGACAGCTTAAGAAACATTTTGGAAAACATGAAGTGTAACAACATCCACATCATACCATACAATACCAAGAGAAGAGAGAAGCAAGGAATCCAGAACCTATTTGAAGAAATGATGACCAAAAATATCCCTAATCTGGTGAAGGAAAAGACACACAAGTCCAGAAATCTCAGAGAGTCCTCAAAGAATTTGGACCCAAAGAGGCCTACACCAAGACACATCATAATTAAAATAACAAGACTTAAAGACAAGGAGAGAATCCTAAAAGCCACAAGAAAAAAGCAGGTAGTTACCTACAAAGGAGCTTCCATTAGACTATCATCTGATTACTCAACACAAACATTTCAGGCAAGAAGGGAGTGGCCTGTAATATTCAATGTGATAAAAGAAAGCAAGGATTTACAACCAAGGCTACTTTACCCAGCAAGGCTATCACTTAAAATTGAAGGAGAAATAAGGAGCTTTCCAGATAAGAAAAAGCTAAAGGAGTTTGTTAAACACCAAACCAGCACTACAACAAATGTTACAGGACTTGCTTTCATACACTAAGAAGAAGATGAAAAAAAAGAGAAAGAAGAAAATAGTCTAACAATACAATGGCAGTACATACCTATCAATAATCACCTTAAATATAAATGGCTTAACTGCTCCAACCAAAAGACATAGGGTAGTTGAATGAATACGAAAACAAGACCCATATGGGTCTTGTTTTCGTATTCATTCAACTACCCTATGTCTTTTGATGATTATATATATATATACTGCCTCCAAAAGATCCATCTCAGATCGAAAGGTACACAGACACTAAAAGTAAAGAGATAGAAAAAGATATTTCATGAAATGGAACGAAAAAAAAAGCTAAGGTAGCAGAACTTATATCTGATAAAATAGACTTTAAAATCAAGGCTATAGTAAGGGACAAAGAAGGACACTACATACTAATATGGGGAACAATCCAACAAGAGGATAGAACCATAGTAAACATTTACACATCCAACACAGGAGCATCTAAATATGTAAAGCAAATCTGAATGGACATAAAGGGAGAGATTGACAGAAATACAGTCATAGTTGAGGGTTTTAACAATCCATGACTGCAATGGATAGATCTTCCAGACAGAACATCAAAAAGGAGGTCGCAGCCTCAAGCAACACACTAGATCAAATGGATTTAATTGGTATCTTCAGAGTATTTCATCCCAAAGCAGCAGAATATACATACTGTTCAAGTACACAAGGAATGTTTTCTGGGATAGACCACATGTTAGGACACAAAATAAGTCTCAAAAAATTTAAGAAGATTGAAATGGTATCAAGCATCTTCTCTGTGACTACATGCTATGAAACTAGAAATCAATCACAAGAACACTGGAAAATATGCAGACATGGAAGCTAAATAACATGTTATTAACACATTGCATACCATTCACGAGTTTTCTTGTTTTCACATGCCATCTGTTATGGACCTTAGATGTCAACACACTGTCTTGTCCACATCCAATGAAGCAATCTCATTGGTGGAAACCGTGCAGGTCAATCTATGAAAAACTATATAATTGCATGAACCCATAAAGCATTGCAGTTACATTGTATTTTGGTCATTCAAATAGTCTTCGTCTTCAAGTTCCTGGCACTTTTAGAAATGCCCCCTCTCAGAAAAAGGAAGGAAACCAACGAAACTGATACAGTTCCGGAAGTATTTAGCGATAATTTATCAGATATTCCTAGTGAGATCAAAGATGCGGATGACTGTTTTGACAATTCTGGAGACGATCTGTAGTTATGATGATTTAAATAACGTGCAGTTTGCCCAAAAACATGTGGTCCCTGGCGTATGTCTTAGAGATTTCTATGCGGTATGCAATGTGTTAAACAATGAATGGGTCAACAATGAGATCAAGGAAAAAATCAGAAAATACCTTGAAACTAATGAAAATGAAGACACAACAACCCCAAATCTGTGGGACACTGGGAAAGCAATCATAAGACAGAAAATCAAAGCATTATAGACTTATCTCAAAGGAAAAGAGAAAGCTCAAATAAATAATATAGGTTCACACTTAAAGGAGCCTGAAAAAGAGCAACAAAGCCCAAAGTGAATAGAAGGAAGGAAATAATAAATATCAGAGTAGAAATAAACAAAGAGTCTAAAAAAATAATACAAAAGATCATTGAATCCAAGAGTGGTTCTCTGAAAAGATAAATAAGATTGACAAATCTTTAAGCAGTCCCATCAAGAAAAAAAGAGAGAGGACCCAAATAAATAATATCAGAAATGAAAGAGGGAAAATTAACAACTGACTCCAAAGAAATACAAAGGATTGTAAGAAAATATTATGAATAACTATATGCCAACAAACTGGCAATGTGGACGAATGGATAAATTCCAAGAAAATACAATCTTCCCAAACTAAATCATAAAGAATCACAGAATCTGAGTAAACAGATTATACATAGTGAAATTGAAACAGTAATCAAAAAACTCCCAACAAAGAAAAGCCCTGGACTAGATGGCTTTACAGGTGAATTTTATCAATCATTCCAAGAACTAACACCTCTCTTTCTAAAACTATTTCATAAAATCCCAGAGGAATGAAGGCTCTCAAACTCATTTTACAAGGCCAGCATTACCCTAATTTCAAAACCAGATTAAGACACTACAGAGAAAGAAAATTATAGGCCATTATTCCTGATAAACATAGAAACTAAAAACCTCAACAAAATATTAGCAAACCAAATATAGCAATGCATCAAAGAGATCACACACCATGATCAAGAGGGATTTATTCTGGGAATGCAAGGTTGGTACAATATTCACAAATCAATAAACGTGATTCACCACATAAACAAAGTGAAGGATAAAAACCACATGATCGTATCAATAGACCAGAAAAAGCATTTCATAAAATCCAGCACATGTTTATGATAAAAACTCTCATCCAAGTGGGATTAGAAAGAACATGCCTAAACATAACAAAAGGCCATATATGACAAATCCTGCCAGCATCATACTTAATGGGCAAAAACTACAAGCGTTCCCCTTAAGATGGGGAACAAGACAGGGATGCCCGCTTTCACCTCTCTTGTTCAATATAGTACTGGAAGTCCTAGCCACAGCACTCAGACAAGAAGAAAGAAATAAAAAGCATTCAAATTGGAAAGAAAGAAATAAAACTGTCATTATTGCAAATGACATGATACTGTACATAGAAAACCCCAAAGATTCCACAAAAAAACTACTAGAACTGATAAATGAATTCAGCAAAGTAGCAGGACACAAAATTACTACCCAGAAATTAATTGTATTTTTATATGCCAATAATGAAATAACAGAAAGGGAAATTAAGAAAACAATACCATTCACAATTGCTTCAAAAAGAATAAAATACCTAGGAACAAACCTAACCAAGGATGTAAATGACCTGTACTCAGAAATTATGAGACACTGAAGAAACAAATAGAAGAAGATACAAATAAGTAGAAGCACATACTATGTTCCTGGATAGGAAAAATTATAATCATTAAAATGTCCATACTACCCAAAGCAATCTATAGATTCAGTGCAATTCCTTCAAGATTCCAATGATGTGTTTCATAGAACCAGAACAAATATTTCAAAAATTTTTATATGGAACTACCAAAGGCCCCAAACAACAGTGATTCGAGAAAGGACAAAGTTGGAGGAATCATGTTATGCAATATCAAACTATATTATAAGGCCATGGTAATCCAAATAGCATGGTATTGGCATAAGAAAAGATACATAGATCAATGGAAAAGAATAGAGAGCCCAGAAATAAACCCATACCTTTATAATCAATTAATATTTGAAAGAGGAAGCAAGCACAAACAATGGGATAAAGGTAGTTTATTCAACAAATGATGTTGTGAAAATTGGACAGATATGTGCAAGAAAATGAAACTAGACCACCTTCTTATACCACTCACAAGAATAAATTCAAAATGGATCAAAGACTTCAATGTTAGACCCCAAACCGCAAAAATTATAGAAGAAAACATAGGCAGCAAAACCTTGGACATGGCTCGTGGCAATATTTTATTGTATGTATCTCCCCAGGCAAAGGAAATAAAAGAAAAAATAAACAATTGAGACTACATCAAACTAAAAAGATTTTGCAAACAAAAGAAACCATCAACAAAATAAAAAAACAACACACAGAATGGGATAATATACACCAGTACATCTGATAAGCAGTTAGTATCTAAAATATATAAAGTACTTTAAAAACTCAGCACCAATAAAAACAAACAACCCAATTAAAATATGGACAAAGAACCTTAACAGACACTTCTCCAAAGAGGATATACAGATGGGCAATAGACATGTGAAAAGATTCTCAATGTCACTAATCATCAGAGAAATGCAAATTAAAACCACAGTAAGATATCATCTCACACCTGTCAGAATGTCTTTTATCAATAAATCAACAAAGAACAAATGATGATAACAGTGAAGAGAAAGGGGAACCCTTTTTCCTTATTGGTGAAAATGCAGACCAGTGCAGCCACTGTGGAAAGCAGTATGGAGATACAACAAAAAATTAAAAATGGATCTGCTTTTTGACCCAGTGATCCCACTTCTAGGAATATATCTGAAGGAATCCAAAACACTATTTCAAAAGAACAGAAGCACCCCTATGTTCATTGCGGCAGTATTTACAATCACCAAGCTATGGAAGCAGCCCAAGTGTCCATCAGTAGACAGAGTGGACAAAATAACTATGAGACATTTACACAACGGAATACTACTCCAGCATGAAAAAGAAGAAAAATTTACCTTTTGCAACAGTGTGGATGGACCTGGAGAACATTATGCTAAGTGGAATAAGCGAATCAGAGAAAGACAAATGCCCTCTGATTTCACTCATGTGGAATCTAATGAACAAACCGAACTAACAAAGGAAAGGGGGACAGACTCACAGACAGAGATAAGGGCGACAGCTAGTGGTGGGGAGCTGAGGGAGTAAAGAGAATGAACAAAAAGGAAAAAGGACTCATGGGCAATAGTGTGGGGATTTCTGGGGAAAGAGGGAATATAAGTGGACAAAATGGTAATGGAAAAAATATAATAAAGATTAAAAAATTAATTACAAAAAATAAAATAAAAAACTAAGTGTTATCAAAAGAATTATTTTGACGTCAAAGTAAAAAGGGTACTGGGAAAATCAAATGGAAAAAAAATAAAGAAAATAAGTTTTGCTTAATTCTAAAAAATTTTATTTTAAAAACTTAAAATATGTAGCTTACCAGAAGTTATTAATGATTTTTTAAGCTCTTTCTGATGTATTTTCTATTAGTTAATTTTCAAGTTCTAAATTGTATCAGTTAGTGGGGTGCAGCCTCTATGGACGCATATATTGAAAATGAGTTAAGTATTTTTAAGCATCTATTGTGATGCCTGATGTAGGATTGGCAGTATTTAAATGACTCTGGCCTGCAGCTCATCATCTCAGGCTGTGAATTCATTAAATTTGAAAAGAGGCAGGCAAAAGATTCATTCTGAATGAGAGATATCCAGGAGAATGAGCAGGTTGGTCCAGGAGTTGCAGTTGGGTGCCTTTGAAGAATGGTAGCACACCTTTTCCTAAGTAAGTACTGAGTGTTTCAACATATGGTGTTTGTGAACACACATGCACCCTCTTGGTAAACAGAAAACAGCCCTTGATCACCTAAGCTGTCCAAATGGAAATTATCCTACTGTCTCATCCATCATTGCTTGGTTCAAGCACTGTATAATTCATTTCCTACTCTTGGGTCTCTGTATAAGATCACAAGTGCTGCTGTAGTATTTAGTATTTCAGGTTGGAGATGTGAAGTGATGCATAGATACAGTACTTCGTTTGAGATGATTACAGAACACTGTGACTTGTAAAACGTTCTCAGAAATAAATAAGTTCACGAGTTAACTTGAAACCTTAGCGTTTAAAGAATGACAGCCAATGGAATTCTCTGCATTTTCTGAGGATGTGGTTTTCTGGTGAGATAATACTGGATTTTAAAGCTCTTCTTACAGTGAAGTACACTTCAAACTGGCTTTAAAGATTCAGTGTGTAGGCTTAAAAATCTACCTTTAGGAAAAGTGGGACTGGCAGGTAACCTAGAATAGAAAAATAAACAAATGAACAAATGTATTCACTCTTCCTCTGGGAATTCCAGGCTTAAAAAGTAATGTAAGAGACAGTTTGCTTTCCTTTTCTTCCTCAAAATCACCATAAAGTGATAATGACCTCAGGACTCTGTGTGTGGCCCACTTGATGTGGTTTGGGCCTAAGGAAAAGCTAAAGGCTAAAAGTCTTTTAAGCTGGTGAAAACCCAGATAAATACATCCCCGAGGCCACTATTTCCATTAGTTGACAGCCTGTATACAATATTAAAAGCATTGTAAAAAACAATATGCACTCACTTTTCCAATGTTTTATTTTCCAAAAGCATTTCCACACTGTTTCTGAACACTGATGCAGAGTAAAAGTAACTTTTATTCCTGAGGGGAAGCAATGTTTAAACAAACAAACAAGTAAACAAACTATGGTATACAGAGTAGAGGAGCTTTAGTTCAGTAAACATTCTAAACACAGAGCTGCATAAAATAAACCATGGAGGCTAATTATCGTGCACGTGTAACATGCATAGAAGTGTTTAGCGCACAGTTTTTAGCAGAATGCATAGTTATTGATCTTTATAAAATAGATTGCCCCTATTTCCAAAGTCAATTTGAAGAGTCACGACCAATACTCAGTATGAAATGAACTGCCATTAAGATAAGTTTTATTTCATCCACATCTGAAGTTAGTTTGAGTTAAAATAAATTTACACTATGATTTTGGTGTGGTTCTTTAAAAATCAACAGATCTTAGCCGGTCATGTGTAAATGCAGTTGTAGAAGCTGACTCTGTAAGTCTAAAAGCTGTAATCCCATCATATACATGAGATGTACTGATATCTCTGAGTCAACAATAAAGACAGTTCAAACAGCACTGTTCGTCCCTTTGTGTGCGTTTCTGTATTAGGAACTATCCTCTCATGCGTCTCTGTACCGTAGACACGGTCCTAAAGATCTGAATGGTTCACATGACTGAGACATAGCCTAATAATCTTTTCAATCTCCTTTTTCTCCTTGAGCTACTAAAAGTGTGTTTCAGCTTGCCTGATAGTTATTTCTCTTTGTGTTTTCTAACAGAATTCAGAGGCATATATTGATCAATTTTATTTTATTTCTATGAGCAAGCCATTTGAAGAAAATGAAGGATAAATCGTCTCCAAAATGCCCATGTATACAGAATGGCTAGAACGACTAAGACAGAATTACGAAATACTGAAGAGGATATAAAACTGACACTTCTTTTTTTTTTATTTCTTTTTTTTAATATATTTTATTGATTATGCCATTACAGTTGTCCCATCCCCCCCCCCATATTCCCCTCCACCCTGCACACCCCTCCCACCCACATTCCCCCTCTTTAGTTAATGTCCATGGGTCATATATATAAGTTCTTTGGCTTTTACATTTCCT